>OZ020540.1:8801533-8863843 GCA_963971435.1 Lasius platythorax | reverse complement strand
CTCCATTTTTCTGAATTCGAATAATTGGAATATTCGACTGAATGACGAATTCTAAAATGTCTCTCTATTGCAAATTTTTTTACTACCGAAGGTTCAAAACCGCAAAGTAAACAAACTATTCGATCGGAAATGTAACTAAAAAAATAATTAAATTCCCAAGATTTATCAAATTTCTGAACATACCTTTTATCATCCATTCTTAAGATTGAAGAATGAAGATTATTAATCCTTTCACTGCGAACTTGATCTGCTATCAGCTGTCAGAGGCTGTCTCGAATCGTCAATGTGTCCACTATGATTGAGAGAGTTTAAAAGACTAAACGTATATGGCATATACGTTACAAAACAATTGCAAAGCGCGGTAGCGACTGTTACGAGGTTTTTTGTTTTAATCGTTGATCAGTGTTGAGTCTTTTAAACTCTCTCAATCATAGTGGACACATTGACGATTCTAGACAGCCTCTGACAGCTGATAGCAGATCAAGTTCGCAGTGAAAGGATTAATAATCTTCATTCTTCAATCTTAAGAATGGATGATAAAAGGTATGTTCAGAAATTTGATAAATCTTGGGAATTTAATTATTTTTTCAGTTACATTTCCGATCGAATAGTTTGTTTACTTTGCGGTTTTGAACCTTCGGTAGTAAAAAAATTTGCAATAGAGAGACATTTTAGAATTCGTCATTCAGTCGAATATTCCAATTATTCGAATTCAGAAAAATGGAGCATTATCGAAGGGTTGAAATTAGTGTATCAAGAAGATACAATACCTTCTGAAAATTCTTCTCAAAAATCTTTAATCGCATCTTATGCTATTTCTTTGCTCATAGCACAAAATTCAAAGCCATTTACCGAAGGTTCATTTGTGAAAAACTGCATCATCGAAGCAGTGAAAGCTTTCGGTAATTCCTTAACTCTTGAGGAAGCAATGAGTATTCCCCTTAGTGCAAAAACAATAACGTCAAGAATTACTGATATCAGTAATTCTGTAAGAGAAAAATTAAGAAATCTTTTAAAGTCATGTAGGTATTTTTCTTTATGTCTTGACGAAAGCACCGATATTCGACACTTGAGTCAATTGAGTATTTTTACTCGAATCGTGCAAGACGATTTCTCATGTGTCGAGGAGCTTTTAGATTTTGTCTCATTACATGATACAACAACGGGTCTTGATATTTTTTTGGCAGTTGAAGACTCGCTTAAAAAATTTGATGTAGATTTTAGTAAATGTTCTTCGATTACGACGGATGGCGCGAGAGCTATGACAGGTTCGAAGATAGGATTCGCCGGTCAATTAAAGCAGCGAAACTTTAACATCCCTGTTATACATTGTATAATTCATCAGGAAGCATTAAGCGGTAAAGTTATTAAATTGTCAACAGCTATGGAGACTGTGACTAAAATAATTAATATAATTAAAGGTGGACATAAATTTCTTACTCATCGGAAATTTCAATTATTTCTCAATGAACATAATGCTGTTCACACAGATGTCCCACTTCATTGTCCAGTACGTTGGCTTAGTGCTGCAAAATGTTTGGAAACATTTTTTGCAATAAGAAAAGAGATCCTCCTTTTCTTGCAAGAAATGAACAATCAAAAATTTCAAGAATATATATCTCTTTTAGAGGATATCACATTTCTTTGCGAACTTGCATTTATTACTGACATGACTAATCAACTTAGGCTTCTCAATTTAAAGCTGCAAAAGACTAATCAAAATATTTCCCAATTAGTTAGTCATGTTGATTCTTTCCGAAGAAAATTACAGTTATTCAAATCTCATTTAAATAACGATATTTTTCATTTTTTTCCCTTCTTGCCAGATTCTTCTCGAAGAATACGGTAGTAGCTGTAATTTCAAAAAATATATTCATTTCGTAGATTGTCTTATAGAAGAATTCGATACGCGTTTTACCTGTTTCGAAAAACTTAGAAATGAGTTAATTCTTTTCGAGAATCCTCTTACAGCGTCAATCGAAGAACAGCATCTTGATTTACAAGATGAATTATGTGATTTACAAAGTGATATTTCTCTGAAAACGGTTAAAGAAACTGGTGCTGAATTTTATAAAATTTTATCAAAGTCATCCTATCCCAAGCTTCGCGATTTCGGACTCCGAATTTATTCTATATTCGGATCCACATATTTGTGCGAGACTTCATTTTCAAAAATGAAGTTTATAAAGAATGAGAAACGTTCTTCTTTAAGCGACGATTCTTTATCACGTCTTATGCGACTTGCTACATGCAATATGCAAATTGATGTTCCTGATCTCGCTTGTAAAAAATCCCGAAAGTCATAAATATTCATATCAATTATTATTTATAATTCCGTGCAATTAGTTAAAGGGTCGTTTTAGTCATCAGTGGATTAGGCCTACTGGGGATACCACTTAAAAAAAAACGCGTCAACAATAGTACCTCATGGGTGACGTGGAAAGCTATTGCCATACGCCCGCTCCTGAGCGCCGAGCGGCTCGTAGGCTTTGCGCGAGACGGCGAGGTAAGGGGGGACGCGCTAGGCGGAGCCAGCTGAAAATCGGCCGAAATGTGCAGTTCTTGCCGAGCTCTGATCTAGAATATCGAATGTTACAGACGCGAGAAAGCAAAACTAAATGATTTTAATTATCAGAATATTAATTAATTTTAAATATTAATTTGGAAAAAATTAATTTAATTATGTTCATATTTCAGTAATTTTAATATAGAATTTAATGGTTTTTCCTTCCATTGTAGATTTTCGAATTTGTTCAAAGTTGTCGAGGAAAGAAAGCAAGCAGCTGTAGCGGCGACAACTCACCCGAAATTCAAAATAAGATGGTTGAAGTGCTTAAGTGAAACGGCTCGAGACAATGCAATGGCCGCTATAAAACATGGAATAGCAGCATGTTATCATCTTCCACAACAAAATCTTATAGAGATGGACATTAGTAATGATGGGTTCGATTTCGATCATGAAAACGAAGGCGGATCAAACATTCAAAGCACTTTAGGGATTACTGCGTGTGAAATCGAGTTTCAACGTTTCAGTCAAGAGCAGAAAAACGATTTATCGATTTTGCATGCTTACCCTATTATCAAATCGGCATTTCTTAAATTTAATACTTTGTTGCCATCTTCAGCTCCAGTCGAAAGAATGTTCAGTTTCGCCACAATGTTTAACATTGCGAAATTCAATCGTCTCACAGATGAAAACTTTGAAAGAAGAGTACTCTCAAAAGCGAACTGTATCTTTAAAAGCACGTAAAAAATAAAAAATACTTGATATTGTGTCTCTTTCAATTCTCATAAAATTTGATAATATTTCTTTATATACCATTTACTGTTTACTTTAAATACTGCACTAAAAGAAACAATCACTGAATCCTGCGAAATATTAAAAAAAAAAAACAGAGATTTTTCATTTAAGATTTAAGATTTAATTTAAGATTTAATATATTTTCATTTAAGATTTAATATATTTGTTAATTGAAAACGAAGAAATTATTTTGTTAATTGAATTATTTTTTTATCAGCCATAAAAAGTCCTAATTCAACTAATTTTATTAGAAAAATATTTCGTTGAATTTATTCTTTTTTCTGTGTGTAATTGCGGTTTACGCCGATTATTAATTAACTAAATAATCAAGAAACATCTGATCGTAATTACTGAGTGATGAAATAATTGAAAAATGTTTAGGTCTGATTACTGATTGATCAAAGTAACTAAAATTATTTCATTCTGATTACTAAATAATCAAGTAACAAAAAAATTTTCAATTCTGATTGATGATTGATAAAGTAATGGAAACTTTTTTACTTTTGCTGCCGAGTACTCAAGTAATAAAAAAATTTTCTACTTTGATTATTGATTAATCAAGTAATCAAAAAATTTTCTACTTTGATTATTGATTAATCAGGTAATCAAAAAATTTTCGACTTTGATTACTGACTATCCAAGTAATCAAAAAATTTTCGACTTTGATTACTGACTATTCAAGTAATCAAAAAATTTTCGACTTTGATTACTGACTATCCAAGTAATCAAAAAATTTTCGACTTTGATTACTGACTATCCAAGTAATCAAAAAATTTTCGACTTTGATTACTGACTATCCAAGTAATCATTAATCAAAGCTGAAAATATTACTGAAAATATCGATGATGCCGTTCTCTGCATCCAACCAATCAGGCGTCGTCCCAAAACATCAGGACATGCGCGCGCAACACTCTAGAACTAACTTGCGGCTATTTGACAAGGACAAACTTGCGAGCGAATTTTGACTTTTTTTGCAATTACACCAGTGATATTATTTAGTTGATTATTCAAGAATATTCGATAAACGTTCTATCCAAAGAATATATGTCTTACTATTTACGGAAAAATAAATAATAATTTGTCTTAAAACTTTATTTATTAATTGAATTCTTAAGGTCACTTAAAATTATTTTCCTTTTTGATTATAATCAAACTAAAAGATATATTATTATAAAAATGATTCCGTAAATAACAAAATTATAAAATACTTCCGATAATATTTGCGATCAAACTCTTCATCGATTTCTGAGATTGCAAATTATTAAAATTCTAATCAACCAAATCTTGCAGACAAATATTCAAAATAGATGTTTATTTAAATTTAAGAATTGTATGCGTCTTAACTTATAGAATCACAAATACAATAATTTGCTACAATAATTTCCCTTATCATGAATAATTGAAAATAAATATAAAATATTTAAAAAATTAAATTATTTTATGAAGAACAATAATAATAATAATAGAATATCTGAATTTAATAATCCTTCAAACAGACGAAGAGCAAATTTTATAAAAAATGATTCTGTAAATTAACAAATTCATGGCAACATGTTCTACGTTATATTAGAAAACTGTATTAAAAATCATAAGCATTCATGCATCAGAAATCTGCGCTAAGGAGAAAAACGCAATGGGAAGATATTAATAATATTAAATAATGCGTCTTTTGATCATATGCGATCAATTGCATTTGTCGTCACCGCATTTTTGTTGCCGAACGTATAAACAATCCATGGATCGCTCTCGATTTATCGGCAGCGAATTACTGCGAAATAATTTAGATAACAACTTCTCAGAACATCGGAGACGCCCTTGAGAGAATCTTCGAATCGCGATTTACACACAGCCCTAGAATTCCTTGTTTCAATAAAATATAAACCGCCGATTTCGAGGCGCGAGATCAGTAGTAAGAGTTGTTCAGCGGAGTAGTTTAGTAGCTTTATTAAGTCATTAGTCGCGAGAGCCTTTTTCATCGATCGTTCGAACACTTCTCATTACTTATTCGACGACTTCTCAATCATCTCGCGAACACTTCAAAATTATTTCTCGATCATTCTATCAATTTCTCCGATATTCTCTGACTTATTATCTTTCTTTGTCAGTCTCACATCAGATTTATAAATCCAAGTCCAGTGTAAAGTGAAGTTCAAATAAAGGACTTTGTGCACATACTCGCGTACATCAATTCAGCCTCCATATTCCGTGACCGAAGTCCTTGAGAGGAAGCAAAGGCTAGCTCCGGGAACTTAGCCGGTCAACTTCGACTTTTTAAATTCTTTTTTAATCATTTGTTGGTCGTTTGTTGGTGATTGTTAGCTTAATTACAACGTTTGTTGGTTCTTAATTTTTTTTAAATTAAAAAAAAAATAGCGTTAAGTTAGCCGGAAAAATCTTATTTTTAATTAAAAAACGGCCTAATCGATGCGTAATCGTCTGCTGATTGTTGGTCTAATTTTAGCGTTTGTTGGTTCATATTTTCTTCTTAAATTAAAAAAAAAACAAAAATTAGCGTAAACTTAGCCGCAAAAGATTCCATTTTTAATTAAAAACCGTCTAATCAATGCGTAATCGTTTGCTGATGATTGTTGGTCTAATTTTAGCGTTTGTTGGTTTATTATTAGTCTTAAAAACGAAAAATTATCTCACATTGAGGCTGCATCTGCAGTAATCGAATATGATTGGTTTCTTGCTTACGACTTAAAGCTCAATTCTATAAATGTAATAATAAGGCTAACATCTATAAAACTGGCTATGAATACGGGCCTTAACATCGGCAGGAAATCGCGGAAAGAAGATCAAGAAACATGGTGGTGTTTCCTGTCTTTTCGCGCCCAGCCTGCCCAGCCATCGTGTGAACGAGAGCCGAGTAAGATTAAGGTAATTAATGCAGATTTATATATATATAATTATTTATTTTAAATGTAAAAATGTATTCAAATTCTGTGATATAGATATAGATATAGAAGAAAGAAAGAAAGAAAGACGTAAGTTGTCTGGACAATTTTTTCTAGAATTTTCTAGAGTCAAACAAAATTCTTTGTCTTGGACAAGACCGGACATATTGAGCACGCTTTTTTGAAACGCAAATTCTTATAAGATGTATAATTAACTTCTGCATTACAGAAGAATTTGCATTTACTCGGAAACTTTTAGCACTCTAAGGTTACGTTCCAAAACGTCCTCTCCGAGGAAAATTTTACTTAAAAAAACTATGCACGTGCACGTTACGTGCATTATAGATTTTCAGTAAACTTTTCCTCGAAGAAGACGTTTTGGAACGTAACCTTAAAGTGCTAAACGTTTCCGAGTAAACGCAAATTCTTCTGTAATGCAGAAGTTAATTATACATCTTTATACATAAAAATTTGCGTTTCAAAAAAACGTGTTCATTATGTCCGGTCTCGTCCAAGACAAAGAATTTTGTTCGACTCTCTAAAAAATTCTAGAAAAAAAATTGAAAAAATAAAAAAAAATTAAAAAAACAGTTATCTAAAGTTGAAAAACGCAAAAAATAATAAATGTAATTAGTTACGTATAATCCCAGCAATTTAATGTTACAAACAGGTAAAAATTTTAGAGAATATTTAGATTACGTTTAGATTAAATTTAATTAAGATAAAATTATAAATATCAAGATATATTTGCAATAAAAGTGAGAAGCCATATATCCAGTACAGTGACATAAGTGGAATGAATGCAAAAACAAAAGATCAGAAAAGCAATAGAATTTCCTCTTATTCATTTCGAATTGTATAAACAAATTGGCATTGATCTACTGTGAGATGTACTCATGTACGGACTACTCGGTTGTGGAAAAACTATGTTGGCGCAAGCAGTTGCTAGATATACTACTGGTACAAATTTAAATATACTGTTAAAAGAAATCTCAGAATTATCTAAACTAATCGCATGGAAGAATAATAACAAACAGATTTTGTGTTTTAAATTCTATTATTTTCTATTTTTTCCAGCTACCTTCATTTGTGTAAAGTAAAAGTATTTAAGCGAAGGACCACAAATGGTACGAGACGTGTTTCGTTTGGCTAAAGAAAACTTACCAGTCATAATATTTGTTGATAAAATAAATGCTATTGCTACAAAAAGATTTGACACTCAAGCTGTAGCAGATCAAGAAGTGTAACGTATTCTCCTGGAATTATTGAGTGAGTCCCGATTGCGCACATTACGGATCGAACACAACGATATTTCCCGATCGGACACAGTCCCGATCGGACACAATCCCGATCGGACACAGTCCCGATCGGACACATTCCCGATCGGACACAGTTCCGATCGGACACAGTCCCGATCGCACACAGTCCCGATCGGACACAGTCCAGATCGGACACATTCTCGATCGGACACATACAGTTGCTTTCGGGCACAGGCCCGATCGAACACAGGCGCGCGCGCGCACGCGCACACACACACACACAAACACACACACGGGGGGGTGCAAGGGGGTTTTCGGCCCCCCCTCCCGCACCCGCCCCGCCAATAGTATGGTGCCTATGGGGGTGCGAGGGGGGCCTTCGGCCCCCTTCCCGCACCCGGGCCTGTGTCCGATCGGGACTGTGTCCGATCGAGACTGTGTCCGATCGGGACTGTGTCCGATCGGGACTGTGTCCGATCGGGACTTTGTCCGATCGGGACTGTGTCCGAATGCAACTGTATGTGTCCGATCGAGAATGTGCCCGATCGGGACTGTGTCCGATCGGGACTGTGTCCGATCGGAAATGTGTCCGATCGGGACTGTGTCCGATCGGGAAATATCGCTGTGTCCGATCCGTAATGTGCGCAATCGAGACAATCCCGAATTATTCAAATCAAAAGATTTTGATCAGACAACTAATGTTAAAGTCATTATGGCAACAAATAGGTGAGCTGGTAACTCTGTTTAATTTCCTAGGATTTTTAAGCATATTTTTATGGATATTAAGATTGTACTTTTGTTTTATTATTTCAGTATATGCTTCCAGAATGGACATATTGAATCTCGTATAGCTTCGTCCTGGTAGACTGGATCGCAAGATTTAATTTCCGCTATCCGATCGTCGACAAAAAAACGTTCGATCTTTTCTACGATTATGCAAAGATAAATTTGAGCGAAGAAGTGGATCTTGAGGATTATGTAGCACAGCCAGATAGAATTTTTGCTGTTGATATTAATGCTATCTATCAAGAGACAAGAAAGTTCTTCCTTTAGCCGCACAAAGTATTTCGATCTTCATGTTTTTCCTTCAGTCGTAGAAAGTATGTACAAAATATAATACAGTTTTACATTTTTTAATTAATAAAACTAAAATGTATGCACATATTTAAACGTACATTTTTGTTTTTGACAAATATTGAAAATCTTTTTATTATTTATGATATTTGGATTGTTTTAATGTGTGCGTGTGTGCGTACTTCTTTTCTATTACTTAGATCTAATATAAACATGCTAATTGCAACTAGGAATATTTTTTGATATATATTTTATGATTTGTTACAAGTTGCACCCGTTTCACAAAATCTTATTAATTTTTTTTCCGTATCATACAAATTTCATACATGTAAATATTGTAAATATTGTCGCGAAATAAGAAGTTTATGTTGCTGTTCTTCAATCTACAAGGTTTAAATAAAAAGTAAAGTTCTGTATTTCTTTATAATGCATATTTAGTGTTACTTTGTTTTTACATGTGGTACATGTGTTCACATAAGTACAATAAAATAATTGCTTTATAGATTCGACAAAATGCCACGCAAGATTGCCGTGCCACCAGAAGAGAGCATTCCAGTTATAAAAAGATTTATGAAACAGTTTGAAATTGAACCCTTACCACCCTGGTCAGCGAAAGTATGAAAAGAAGTGTCTGTTGCATTAGGTGGAAAATGGAGTGCCGCAGCGTGTTACACTAATGTGCGCAACGATTGAAACTTTATCCTCAGTAAAGCTAGACGGGAAATGGGTGTGTTCGTACCATCAAAATTAGACCACAATAATAATTCGAGCATAGATAGCTCTATGAATACTGTACAATTCGACAGCGATGAATCATACACTGATTTGAGTTCTGAAGAGAATCAGTTTTTGGATACATTTGATTTGGTCTTAACAGACGAACAATGGAATGCTATCAAGCCTGATATCGAGTGCAATTCGAGAGCAAAATTGAAGCCAGGAATATGGACAAATGAAATTGCCATTTCATTTTTTAAACAATACCGACTTCCGTGCGCATTTGTGTTTAAATGAGCTGAAGTAAATAAATCTCAGAACGATATATATACGATCAAAATAACAGGATTGTGCAAGTCCAAAATGTGCCGTAACACTTTTCGAGGATATGCAGAAACACAAATTGGAGTCGAAGGTTTAAGAGTTAAAATCACAACACGAGATACTCGTACTGAAAATCATGAAGTAGTCAAACGACCTTTAAACGGCAAACGAAGAAAAGAAGTACAGAAGGAACTCAAAGCAGAAGGATCTTCTGAGTGGCGAAAAAGACAGGCAAGGGAGATAATGCGGCCTAATGAAACCGAACCATCCATTTCGCCCAGTGGCGATGTATTTCGGCAAGCACATAAAAAAGGAGTTGATGCAGAGCTTGGAGTAAAAGAAAATGACGGTCGAGATCTCGTCCGGACAATAGAAGAAATGTCTTTGAAACCTGAGTACATTGGATTAATACACGATGTCGGATCTTTACCGTTCCACGTTTGTTACAGTACACAGGCTCAATTGCATGCGTATAAAGAATACTGTCGCTTGAACAAGAATAAGTCAGTTATAAGCCTCGATTCGACAGGAAGTGTCGTACGGAGATTAGATCGAAAGAGTCAGAAGTCTGGTCACATCTTCTTATACGCGATTGTAATTAATTTCGACAATACTACAATATTTGTGTACCAAATGTTAACGGAGAAACATACCACCGAGTTCATTGAGCTTTGGTTGAGACAATGGTTGCGAATGGGTGCCCCCAAGCCCAAGCAGGTTGTTTTATGATTCTTCACGTGCACTTTTGTGTGGCATTAGTCTTTCCTTCAATAACCAAACTATTAAATCATACGTTGACGATTCATTCAACGCAATATTAAGACCTTTTGGAGCCAGAAAAAGACCAGACACAATAATTTGAGTTGATGTAGCTCATTTGATCGCTGCTGCGTGCCGTTGGAATTGCTGGAAATCTGTTCGTCACATTTCTATTAAAGAATTTTATGTTTGCTGCATCGCATTAATGGTTGAGTGTGTATCGTTCGCCGATTTTCAGAAAATATTTTATTTCACCTGTGTTGTGGGTTTACAAACTTATCAAGATGTAGAAATTGATTATTCGGAAATACTGACAGCAAAGGATGCAAGAAAGATACTAGAAGAAGAGATTGCTGTTCGTGCTATAAAAGTGAACTTTGACGAAAGTGCTGGTGACAAGCCTGAACATCGTAAAGCTCAAGCCACGACCAAATGTAACGAAGTGGACCCAAACAGCAGTAGCATCGGTGACTGGATCGATGGACAAGTTGGAAGAGCTAAGAAAAAACAACGCGATGGTGAAGAGTTGAACCCATTTTTTTTTACCAGAATTCGTCAATATACTTTCGCTGCGTGTTAAAGAATTTCCTCTATGGACTAGCGTTGGAATGGATTGCAGTACACATGCAACTTCAACGACATTAAAACCCGAATTTTGAAAACTGGTCCGATGCGAGTCGATAAATTTCTAATAAAGCATGCCAATGACATTCACGGTGCAACTTTGCTTTTTTCATCGAGTATGATAAATATCAACGCTGAACGATGTGTACACAACACTGACTTAATGAAGAAAGAAGAAAGTAAAATCAATAAGCTTCAGCCTAAGCGATCTTATAAACTGCATTCTACACCGAAAGACACTGAACAGGATCGCTCAGAATCAACGACTGAGAGTCAACGAAAATTCAACGACTTGTCCGAACGAAGTACTGAATTGAACAACTTGCTTGAACGAAATACTGAATTGAAGGTAGAGGTGAGCAAAGAAAATATGTGCTTTGATGAGTCAATTTTCAAAATGTTTGAAAATAAGAGAAGGATTTTAAATAATATATTTGCCAAACTCAACGAACCGAATGGTGAAAAAAAAACTCACTTTGATCAATCAGCAAGTAACAAGCTAGATAATTCGATCAAGTCACCAGGGCAACCTGTTATATTAAAGAAATACGAACATACTGAAGACAAATCATGTCCGGTTAAAATGTCACCGAACAACATCGAAGATCAATCTTGTGATTCGGATTTGCTTACTAATAAGAATTGGCAAGAAATATTGAAATAAATGAACTCGATTGTTTAAACTTGGACTTCAACATTAACGTTTCGAATTTTATAGAGATGCCATCGAACGATGTCGAATCTTATCTTGATTTAGACTTGTTGGCTATAGAAAATTGGCGCGGAAAAGTTAATGTAAATAATAACAATTTTGATTATGACGATTTCAACGAAGAAAATGTAAATGATCACATTGTTTCTGACATCGCACCCAGTTTGACGGGTTCTAGAGAACTCGAGATCATAAATATTAAGTCATCAAATAAAGCTTTGTTAGATCATTCATATTCATCGATGAATAGTTCGATAACTGATTTGGTCAGCCCGATAATTGATCAGCAGAACAATAATTTCATCGAATCCAAGAGTAATTTAAAAGGAGAATCAAAATCAAATTACATTCCTTCTACACATCTCGTCTCAGAATTGAAAGAACAATCTCAAGCTTGTCATCGCTTTTTTGATTTCAAAAAGATAGTAAATATTTTAAAGCATATCCTGAAGTTTCGCAAATAAATGCTCTTATCGGACAAAGGAAGAAATCAGCTTTGTTACCTCATGGTTCGCTTCTTTCACCTATCAAGATAAAGGAAAATAAAGGAGAAATAAATTCATATTTTGTGACAAATACGTGCCCCTTTGATTCTCTAATTCACGTGCTCATGACAGGAGCAATCGACGACATCAATTACCAGGCTTTTTTGAAAGCATCGAGCAACCCTATACTGCAACTCGTGTTTAATTTGGTTCAGAAAGGAGTGACGCAACATGTGCTCCGGCAAAGGATTTTAATACTCAAAAATTATTACAATTGTACACCCCAAGTGCAAACAGATCTTAGAATTGTATCGTACACGATTGATTCTTTTGACAATATCGCAAATGTCACAAAAAATATCCTGACCACAGAGCCTAGTATACAGAATACGAAGAAATGCACGGGCTGCAATGTTACGACGTTTCCAACTGTGATATTAGGACTGAATCATAAAATAATTGCAAAGGAAAATTTTAGTTCTCTGGAGAAAGCTTTAAGGTACAATTTCATGCAGACGCTCGACGCTCATTTTAGCGTCAAATCTGGTCACGTAATAGATTTTTAAATTCCCGCGTCGAGAGATAAAAGTTAAACTGTGTTTAGCTTTGACGCTCGACGCTCATTTCAGTCAATCCAGTTGAAATAATGGACGAACCCAAAAACTTTTCTTTTTATAAGGTCTCTTTTTCTTCTTTCTCATTATTTCATTAATGATAAGAGCTGCCGCAACTTTTTTTAGCCTCAATTTCTTTTTGTTTTCTCTGTCAATAATTCTCTGGCACTCAGCAATCCACGCCTCATATTTGTATGCACTAAACATTGCGCGTGTTGTCACTTATTGCACTCAAAATATCACTTGAAAGTAATTTTTTATTACAGAATATTATATTGTTTGTTTCATATACTATCAAAGATGCGCTAAGTGATAAACAAGTCGATAATACGGATACAGACTCCGCAAACGCTCAAACAAGCATGGACGCTGGCTGTTTGACGCTATTGCCTCCTCCACAGATAGAGCGTCAAATGTAGTCACGTGACAAGATTTGACGCTAAAAATGAGCGTCGAGCGTCTGCATGAAATTGTACCTTTAGACTTCAGATCGCCGATTTATAAGATACGTTGTTGCGATCCGTGCTTGGGAAAATACATATGGTTTAGAGAACCAAGAATTCACATATTCATTGAACTTGATATACGCCCAAACATTCAATGTAAAATTGGATTAAATTGCAGAGTGGAACAATTACCGACAACACTCAAGTTTCAATGTGATGAAGATGAAAGTTTTGAATACAGGTAGGCACAATGATTTTTTTAATTTCAATATATTTTATATTTCTTAATTGTATAAAAAATTAATTGTTTTCAGGTTGGCTGGAGTAATAGCCTACATATCGGGGCATTATATTGCATACTGCTTGCGTTCTAATGGAATTTGGCAAATTTACGACGATTTACGAGCAGATATCTCCACATGTAGCTCAAAAACTATTATAAATTCGCATCTTGCAGTGTATTTACAAAAACATTAATGATCGGAGACTCTACAGATACGACAAAATGCCAGGCAAAATTGCGGTCCCACCAAAGTGAGCATCCTAGTTGTAAAACGTTTGTGATACATTAATGATTAGGGGGCCTATTACGGTTCTTGGGTGAGCTCACTCACTTTTCACATTCTCATCTCACGTAACTTTGTTCACCCAATTACGGTTGTGTGGTGTGAAACTGCGAGATCACTAGACACTTCCGGGATAGTGATTTCACATTTTCACATTTTCACGCCGAAAAAAAGTAAAGTTAAGGCAAAGAACGAGACAAATTTACGTCTCATTCTCTGCCATCAAAAAAAAAAGTGAGAGATTAAGCATAAAAATTCTTATTACTTATTTGAAAAAGTATATTTAAAAAATTATATACATAAAAACTAATATAAACGTTACGGAAAAACAAAAAATAATTTTATTAAATTTAAATAATATTTCCAAAAATCTACTTCAATATTGTCTACAAATAATAATAAATATCAGTTGGATAACGTACCAAGTGAATCTACAAGTGGAGCTCTTCATAACACAACAAATTTTTGTGGCACGAATTTTCCAGTACAGGTAAGTTAAATATATACCTTTATTAAATAGAGAATAGAATTTTTATATATTAATTATAGAGAAATAAAAATGAAACATTTACAAGAGATTGAAAGTAATAATATTTTTTTTGTCATATTAATATCATGAATATATGAAATAAATAATTTGTATGACTTAGGGGCCTATTCTGTAACTTTTAACAATGTTGTTATGCATCACTGCGCAGATTTTTTGTATCATGAAATAGCTGCGCAATGATACATAACATCATTAAAAGTCACAGAATAGGCCCCTTAAAAACAATTTAAATAATATTTCCAGAAATCTACTTTAATATTGTCTACAAATAATAATAAATATCAGTTGGATAACGTACCAAGCAGATCTACAAGTGGAGCTCTTCATGACACAACAAATTTTTGTGGCACGGATTTCCCAGTACAGGTAAGTTAAATATATATTTTTATTAAATAGAATAGAATTTTTATATGTTGATTATAGAGAAAAAATAAACATTTAAATTAATTAAATAAAAAATGAACATTTCAGGAGATGGAAAATAATATTTGTTACGTAAAGTCTGCTGAAGAAATGAATGATATTATTTTAAATACCAATATAAATACCAATACAACAAATACCTCACCACACACACAGGTGCTTCCTAAAGTACGAGGCAAAGGTATATTATACTTTATACATTATAACATTATACATTGATTATTCCTGGGTATCGATCATGTAACTTTTCTTTAAGAGTAAAAACGTGAAAATTTATCAGTGATTCCGCCAATCACGCAGGCGGAATCACTGATAAATTTTCACTTTTCGCGTTTTTACTCTTAATGAAAAGTTACATGATTGATACCCTGGTGTTTTTTTACTGTCGACATAAAATATAATTAAAGTACAATATAAAATTTTGAAACAATATTATATTTCAATATTTTATATTTTTTAGCTACTAATAATAGTAAAGAAAATGATATAGCTGCAGCTGTACAATTAATGCGCGATAATGTAGAAATAAAAGAAGAGAAGTTGAGAATCGCCAAAGAAGTTACTTCTACAAAAAGAAATGTTTCAATACTTCCAAAATAGCTATTCAGATTTTAAAGAAATTTTTAATAACATTGATGTGAATATTATGCGTTTAAGAGAAGAAGTAGAAAAATTAATACCCTCATATATTTAAGCAAGACTTTAATTGATATGAGAAAGAAGACTAAAATTTTTTTAATGTCACTTAGATACACTAATCCTAATAATACAATACTACCGCATCACAACATATTCCATATGGAAACGTGAAGAATCACATAATTACAGTACAAATATTAATAGAAACACGTAACAATATCTAGATTGCAATAATTTGAGACGTGAAAATTTGAAACAACCAATGTTAAATGCTCATTTTTGGTTATTTGTATCAAAAAATAGTCAAAATTTCGCATTGAACAAATACAGTAGATTTGAAGAATCTTCGTCTTATATATATGTTAAAGAGATGGATAAAGGTGCGTTCGGAAACGTGAGAGTTGATGAGTTTTGGTGGAAAGGTAATGGGGGAACTGTGTGCCTTCGAGTGTCGAGTGTCGCCGAACGCTTCTCACAGAACTTGGTGTGTATACAAAATGGAGGAGCGTCGATGAAATGTCATCCTTGCAATTGCCATAGTAAGTGGACACAATTTATTGAGAACAGCAGTTGAAAACCTTCAGTATGAGCAGAGCAGTGATGAAGATTGTGACCAATGGAATCAAGAAGCAAATGCGCTTACAACAAGGGTTCGCGGTCGCAGAAATTTAAGACATCATGTTACAAGAATTGAAGGCTATGTTACTATAACAATAAGTAATTACACAGACAGACAGTTCAGGGAACATTTTCATGTGACTAGAAGAACATACGAAAATTTAGAGCAAATATTGACACCTGAATTGATTAGGAGAGCAGACACTGGGAGAACAACTTTAGATGTCCGAACACAGTTATTGTCAGTTCTGTGGTTGCTTACAACTCTAGATTCATTTAGGTAAGTTTATGAAAAATGTTTATTAAACACGTTCAATTTTTGTATTAAAGTAGCTAACACAAAATAACACGTGGTTCTTCCTCTTATAGATCTGTATCTTACAGGTTTGGAATTAGCAAGTCAATGTTGCATGATTCTATGAAAAAAGTTGTGGCTTCCTTAAATAGTTTAGCGGACAGGTTTATAAAATGGCCTGTAGGTGATCGCTTAGACATAGTAAAATATCGTTTTTCACAAACTGGCTCTCTTCCTGATGTGATAGGAGCAATTGATGGATGTCACGTTCCTATCCCAGCACCCAAGGTAACTTATGTTCTTTTTATAAGAATTTATAGAAAACGCTTCCAAATTTTCTTGCTAGTCTTCAAAATATGTCTCATTTTCTCAGGTCCATTCTATTTCATATAGAACAAGAAAAATGGAATATGCAATTACGCTGCAAGCTGTCTGTGATGCAGACCTGATATTCACAGAATGTTTCGTAGGGTTTGCTGGGTCTGTTCAGAATTTTCAGAAACTCTGATCTATGGCATGCAGTAACAGAGAGTGAAAATGATTTCTTTCCTAATAATGAAATAATTATTGGCGATAAAGCTTACCCAACACTATCGTGGTGTTTAGCTCCGTATATTAACAGAGGCAATATGACCCAGGTAAGAAAATTTAA
This sequence comes from Lasius platythorax, assembly GCA_963971435.1. Classification (NCBI taxonomy): domain Eukaryota; kingdom Metazoa; phylum Arthropoda; class Insecta; order Hymenoptera; family Formicidae; genus Lasius; species Lasius platythorax. The sequence goes on along the minus strand of OZ020540.1, from coordinate 8,846,888 downwards.
TTTTTTCACACACGCGCGCGCGCACACATACGTTTTATTTACAATTGTGTTCTCAATAAAAATATTAATTTATTTCATTTTATATTATTAATTTTATATATAATTTCTTTGATTTTTACGCTGCTTTAACTAATTTTTCTTTTTTTTTATAGGCACAGAAAAATTTTAATCAACAACTTTCTAAAATGAGACAAGTCATTGAAAGGGCTCTATTAAAAGGAAGATTTCGATACAACTCATAAGTTGTATCGATCTAATACCATATGTAATTTTAGCTTGTTGTGTTCTTCACAATATTTGCCTTGAAGGGTGTGACGATGACATACGTGATTTTATAGATGAGGGTTTGGAACAGGATCCTGATAACAACGATAATGCGGATAATGAGGAAGGCAGGGAGGTTATCCCTGATTGACTACCAAACGATCAAAGAGGAGTAGAATATTTGACAGCTCTTTTAGCACAAAATCTTCCATAAATAGTGAGATACTTATATGTATATATGTATATATTTGTTTTTTGATAAATAATTATATTAAATTACTTAATTAGTTTGGAATTAAAATAAAAAAGTACAATGAAATAAAACTGATTGTGAGTATTTATTTATTATATATATAATGCATAAACATATTTATGATTGCTTCGTATATCATGGACTTTAACAAAAAATTCTTGTTTTGCGATATACAGACTTTCTAAAAAATATATAACGTCAGTCATAAAAAATGCATAACTCAAAAAATAAAAAAAATTATATGTCTCTTTCCTAAAATACTTTTAAGTTATATTTATTTTGTAGACAACGGTATACATTTAAGAATGTAAAAAGAGAAACAAGGAACATTAAATGAATATTGCTTATAATCTATAAGGTACACCAATCTGACCGTGAAACGATACTGTAAAAAGTGAGTGAACTTATCTAAAAGTTAGACCTTAATAGCGTATTCTACTGAGCACACTGTGCCCAGTAGAATACGCTATTAGGGTGTGGCTTTTAACTTTAGGTAGTAAACAAAGATAGAACGACACTAGTGCTGCACCAGTGTGCTCAGTAGAAAACGCTATAAGATATGGAGTTTATATGTTAACATTTGGATCTTTTCATCACAGTCTTTCGTGTATGCTGCGTCTTAGCTGCGGCAACGCATACATGGAGTCCTAGCATTACATTTGAGCATCAATTGTGTATTATGTAATTAATTATTTAAGTATATCTATAATCTTATTAGTCAACAATATGCTTACTTTTGTTCAATTTTCATCATGCAATGTGTACATTGCATGATACATAATTGACGCTTTGACTAGCAAATATAGCATATAAACATCTACATTTACTTTAACAGTTACTATTAACAAAAGATACAAGAACACTTATAACACTAACAAACTGTCTTATATTATATTTTATGTCTTATATTTTATATTTAGTTAAATTCTAATTATCACATAATTCCGGAATACTGCCCAAGCAAAAAACATTAATTTTTAATATTAATTATTGCAAACAGTATATGTCGATGTTTAATAAACGTACACTAAACTTTTATTTGTTTATTAAATATTAATGTTTTCTGCTTAGGTGGTACACTGCGCACGTCAACGATTCGTTCCTCTAGCGAGTTTTTATAGGAAATTTGTGTTATATATAGCCTGTATAAACTCGCTAGAAGAACAAATCGTTGAAGCGCGGTGTACAATCATTACGGAAATACAAAATCACAATTTATCAATCAGTTTCCCCATCATTTCTTTATAGATATCAATTGCTACCTTAGATTCAGCAATGACCTCTCTGTGGCGTCTTTCTCTTGCCTCTTCACGAACTTTTGCATCGGCAAGAAGAGCAGCGGACCAATCTTTAAGCTCTCGTTCAACTCTGGTCATCTTTCTTTTCTTTTTCAGAAGACCTTCTTCACTTTGACTTGTTGATGACTCAGAATCTTCAAAAATTTCATCAAAATCATTTTGCTCTTTAGAATTTATGATTGTTCTGTGTCTTTTATTGAGATTAGAGGCAAGAGAAACAGGCTTGACACACGGCTTTTCGCCTAAAACTTCTTCTAAATCTTTGTAAAACTTACAAGTTTTGGGATCATTCCCCGACTTATTATTGTGATCCTTCGTTTCCATATATTTTCTCTTGATATCTTTCCATTTATTTTCACATTGGATATAAGTTTTTTGCTTCCATTCAGGATTGGTCTTAATTACATCCTTACTTATTAGAGACCACACATCCCGGCTCTTCATAGTTTTAAAATGATTTTGATGGTCTTGCCAAAGATGAATTAAGCATCTGACTTCATTGTCATCCTTCCAACATGCTGCAGCAGAAGCTGCAGAAGGAACTGTAGAAGAAGCTGCAGCAGCTACAGAAGAAGTTGCAGAAGAAACTGCAAAAGAGACTGTAAAAATTACATAGACATTAACATTTTTTAAATATGACAAAATATTTATTTTCTGCTTTGTGAAAAAACATTTTAAAAAAACAATAAAGCTTTTACCTATTGATTCAGGTTGTTCAGTCATGCAAATATTCCTTGAGTCGCTGTTATGTATGGACGAATTCTCAGTCAATCGCAGGTTGAAAAATTTTATTGTTTCTTCACATACAGGCACAACGAAAATGTTGTTATCTGCAAAATACAATAATAATTACATTCCTCTAACAACACAATAATTGAGCATTGTCTGAACACCTCGAAAAAATCTTTAACTTTTATACAAAATTAGGATTTTGAAAATTAGAAGAATTGTAAGCGAAAGAGCTGTGTGTTACTATTGCTTTCAATATTAATAAAAGGCAATTATATTGTAATTATTTTAAATTTATAATGATGCAAAATATGAGAAAAGAATTAAAACTTTATAATTTTTGTTTATATGAATTAAATATCAATATAACAACTCACCTTGTACATCTTGAACAAGTAAATTTCCATCAGAATTAAATAACGGGACATCTCCTGTCATTACGACTTGATGCCGTCCTTTTATCAACATAATGTTATTATTCATTATTGGATTTTTTGTTTTTAATCTTTACTAATAATAGGTTATGAACAGCCAACAACATGCGCCAAGCAGACACATGCCACCGATCCCACCGACTCCTCCCGCTTTTTTGTCGAGTGGGTTAGTGGCACTCGGTGTATTCCCCTGTAGGTTTTCGAACGGCTTCACCCGAGTGCACACTGAGCATTTCCGAACGGTTGGTGTGTGTTAGTGTGCACACGAGAGGTGTTTCCGAACGCACCCTAAAAATTGACAGTAGTTTTTTACAAACATATCTAATATTTAAGAAATTATTTTTTAATATTCGTAGATTAGACTGGCAATAGTATTTGTACACAAAAATGTGATATGCTAATTTTTAATATTACTAATAAGCGGTTTTTTTTCTTAAATACTATATGTCTTTGAAAAAGGTTTTCTTTTATAAGTGTTAAAAGACATTGTGATATGTATATATGTTTTTTATTTTTTAAGCAAAAGCTTATATCAATATATATACAATAATCTGTATTAAAAGAGGTTTTTATTTATAATATATACAGATTTGCGTTTTATTAATGCAGGCATTATAATTGTAGCCTAGCATTTTTATATTTTAAATATTATTAACATTTTTAGTTTGATGCGAGTTAATTCAAGTATAAAACACTTCTAAGATAAAAAAAAGTACAAATGTATAATTAAAAATTAAATATAATTACAATATACAATATATTTATCTTCTTTTAATGTATATAGAATATAATTTCCTTATCCTATTATTAGAATTAAGTACACCTGTATACAGCACAGAAAAATACTGATATAAAACTTGTATTTGTTAACTGCAATAAAAAAGTATTATTATAAAAAATTATAATTAAATCCACATGCATTCTTTTTTTATACTTACAAAATATATAAAGTTTATATCAAAAAATTATTAGACGCATAGTTGGGTGTGCAGTAATGCAAAATGCATTACTGCACACCCAGTGCAATGCCCGTAGGCTGGGTAGTGTGAGGCTCTCCTTATTGGGCATACTCACCAAAAATTATAATTAAATCCACATGCATTCTTTTTTTATACTTACAAAATATATAAAGTTTATATCAAAAAATTATTAGACGCATAGTTGGGTGTGCAGTAATGCAAAATGCATTACTGCACACCCAGTGCAATGCCCGTAGGCTGGGTAGTGTGAGGCTCTCCTTATTGGGCATACTCACTAAAAGAAACCCTCTTTGGCGACCACTCCGTGGTCGTATCACTCAACAACTCGAGATCCTGGATTTTTACCGAGACGAGTTTATGACAAGTCGTTCTCCTGTCAAAGATCATAATCCTAAAAACATGCAAATTACCAAATTAATACTCTTATAGAAAGTGCATGATATTTAAAAACCTTTTGTGAAGGAAATTAACTGTATAACACATTTTCATTAAACAAGAATCTCTTTCATTTTTCCATAGCTTAATTTAATGTACAATAGTAGGTGGTAATAAAGACGGTCCTTTTTCTATTAGATAGATAGATAGATAGATATTATTTATTTGTTCCCCTAAGGGTTACAAAGTATTACACAATACAGTTTCCACGCTTAGATCCATAAATGTTACAAACATATTACAAAGAAATATTGCAAAAAAAAACAAAAAATATAACATAAATACAGTAGAAAGAAGAAAGAAAAAAGAAAGATACCACCTGCAAACGCATAAACCCTAACCTTATCGCTACCTTAATTTACTATACTCACACACACATACCTCCGCTCAACTATCTGATCTTACCATTCCCTATATCTAACTTAATTCTAACCTCTAACTTAAATCTACTCCTTAAATTATTCTAAACGCCCGCTCTCTCTCTGGGACTTCCGCTTCCTTCAGAGTCATGTTGCGTCACTTCCTAATAAGCCGCCCCTCCCCCCAACTTTTCATTCTATCACTCATTCCTACACTCTTTCCCTCATATTCATCTCCCACAACTTTCCTTCTCTCTTCCTCTCTCCTCTTCTCAATCTCTCACTCACCTCATCCCTCCTCACACTCTCCCTCACCTCCCTCCAACCCCTTACTCTCATTCTCCCTCTCCTTCCCCTTCCCCCCCATCTCTCTACCCAATTCGCTCTCACTCCCCCTACCCTCCCTTAACATCTCTAACTCCCTTAGCCATCTCTCACCCTCCCCCTCCCCCTAACACTTTTGACATCATCTCTTGCCAACTTCCCTCTGACCTCCCCCCACTGCATTCTTCCCACACATGGTCCCACGTCTCTCGCTTTTCTTGACATATCCTACATAGCCTCTCCTCCTCCTTCTTCCAATACTCGCATCCCCTCATCCCATTTCCCAGCCTGAATTTCGCCACCCTCTGCCATCTGCTCTCCCCCCACTCCTTTTTCAAGTAACCAGGAATTCCCTCCCCTTTTATCCACTTATACCACCCATTATATTCCGATATCCTTATTTTATTCCACCTTTCATCCCTCTGCCTCTTCTTTTCCACTTCCTCCACCACTTCCCAACGGAATTCCCCCCTTTCTCTACCCATCTCTACTTCCCTCAAATCCAAGCCTCTCTCCCTAAAAAATCCCTTCTTCCCTCCTCCCAACACGACAACCCTTCCCCTTTCAACGCCCTCGCTTTAATTTCCTCCCAACACTCCTTGCTAGGAACCCTCCCCACCCCTCCTCTAGTCTTGTCTCAAATCCCCATGCCCTTCTCCCTATCCTCCCTCTCAGTTTTTCTCTCTGTACCTCCTCCCTTACCATATACCCCGGCGTTCCCCCTTCCACCCCCATCACCCACCTTAAGTATCTCTCCTGCAACCCCTCTATCCTCTCCCTCTCCTTCCACCCCCATATCTCCACTCCATACCCCACCACAGACCATACTAGCGCATCAAACAGCCATATTCTTTTCCCCCAATCTCTTCCAAACCTCCTTTTCCCAATCCCCCAAATCCTCCCTAATATCGCCGCCCCCCTCTTCATCCTATCACCCACCTGTCCCTCCTGCTTCCCATTACTCTGCATTATATACCCCAGATATCTATAGTTCTTCACTTCCTCTATAATTTTCCCTTTCCACCTCCAACTCGCCTTTTTGAAACGTCCCCCCCCTTCCTGCATCTCATAATCTTCGATTTCTCTGCGTTCAATTCTAGCCCCTTGCCTCCTAAGTATCCCTCCAGTCTCTCCAACATGCTTCGCATTCCCCCCTCATCTTCCGCTAAGAGCACCATATCATCCGCATATGCCAATGAATATACCCTTTCCCCCCCCAATCTTACTCCTTCCAAACCCCCTTTCTCATTTCCTCCTCTAAGTCCGCTATCATCAAATTAAATAATAACGGACTCAGCGGACATCCCTGCCTTACTCCCCTACCCGTCCAAAACTCTTCTCCAAGCTCCTCCCCTACTCTCACCCTGAAACGAGATTCCCCCAGTACTCTCTCACATCTTTTAACCAACCCTTCCCTCACTCCCTTTTCCCTTAACGCCCTCAATAGTTTCACCCTATCCACCAAATCAAATGCCGCCCTTAAGTCCACAAAAAATAAAACCAAAATCCCTCCCTTCTTACTAATTTGTCTGTTCATTAAGTAGTTCAGCACATAAATATTGTCCAAAGTTCCCATTCCTTTTCTGAACCCCACTTGATTCGGTGGCAACAATCCTTTGACCTCAACCTCTTCCTTCAACCTCCCCGCCAACACTGTCGTATATATTTTATATATTGACGGCAACAGCGTCACCCCCCTAAAGTCCGATACTTTCCTTCCTTCCCCTCTCTTCAATATAGGCACCACTATACCCTCATTCCATTCACTGGCCCATCCCTCCCCCTTCCACACCCTGTTGCATAGCTCCCATACCCATCCCTCTAGCTCCTCCCCTCCATACTTCCAAACCTCCGCCGGTATCCCATCACTGCCCACCGCTTTCTTATCCTTCATTTTTCCCACCGCTTTCCTAATTTCCTCTCTTCTCAGGCTTTCTTCCTCGTCCTCCCACTCTCCCCTATAAGACCCCAAAATCACCCTTCCCTCCACCCCCTCCCAGTAAATCCTTAAAATATCCATTCCATTCCCCCATCTCTATTCCCTCCCCTAACCTTTCCCCCATCCTCCTTTCTCTCTTGACAATTTCCCACACCTGACCTTCCGTCCTTGCCTCTTGTGCTCTCTCTATCCACTTCTTATTCTCTTCCTTCTTCTTCTTTTTACAGAACTTCTCATATTATTTCTTTAATACCCTAAATGTCCCCCCATCCCTTCCCTCCCTTTTCCAACGTTTTAGCTCTCTTCTTACTCTCCTTTTTCCCTCTCTACATTCCTCATCAAACCACCCCCTTTTTTTAGACTCCCCTCCCTCCCTAATGCCACGACCCTTTCCCAATATTTCTTTTACTCTTCCCTTCATTTTTTCCCATTCCACCTCTATCTCCTCCCTTCCCCCTTGCACTCTCCCCAGCTCTTCCTTAAACTCTTCTCTTCCTTTCAACGACCATTACCATCTCCCCCTCCATACTCTTCTTCCTCTACCCCTATTTACCCTTACCCCCTTTACCCAGACTGTCACCGGCAGATGATCTGAGTCAATCCTGTCTCCTATCTCTAACCTCTCAATCCTTTCCCTAACCTCCTCATTTCCTATCACATAATCGATCACCGACCGCCCGTTCGCCCCCACGTATGTCCAATTTTCTTCCTCATCCCCCTTGATCCCCCCATTCATGATCTCCCATCCCATCTCCTCCAGTCTACCTATTAAAAACTTTCCCTCATCGTTAACCTTCTTATCCTTCGAGTTTCTCTGTTCCTCCTCCTCCTCCTCTTCCCCCCCTTTAATCCCTCCCCCAACTCCCCTGTTCTGGCATTAAAATCCCCCCGATCAGCGTCCTAACTCCCTCTCCATTCTCCTCCATCCACTCCCTCAACCTCTCTAACTTTTCCTCTATATCCCCTCTCACATAGACCTCCACCACCCTCCATCTTTCTTCCCCTAACTTTACCACTCTTTCCATCACTCCTTCTCCTTTCTCCTTTCTCAACCCCACAGTTTCGATTCCCACCCTAATCCCTAACACCATCCCACCCATCGCCCTTCCTTTCTTATTCTTCTTCTTGGCGTGCTGAGCTTCCCAGCTGTATCCTGCTGGCAGTCTTTCCCTTATCCTCTCCCATCTCCTCTCCTCTACCCATGTCTCTATTAAAATGATGATATCCCACTCCCTGAGCCCCTCCCAAAAATCCACATCCTTATTCCCCAGACCTGCTACGTTCCAAAACCCTATTTTGCAGCCTCCCATGCTTTCCTCTCTCCTCATCCCCCTGACCCCTATCCCCCTCATCAATGCCCCTCCGCAACTCCTCCCTCCTCTATCCCCCTTTCGCCTCTTCCCCACCCATCCCCCTTTCCCTTCCCGTCTTTTTCTTTTCCCCTCCCCTCTTCACTCCCTATCTGCCTTTCTCTCATCTTTCCCCTCCAGTCCCTTACCCCCTTCACAGATTCGTCCCAAAACCACCACTCCCCATTAATATTAATTTTATTATGCCCTACCCATACTCTCCCTCCCCTCCGTTTCTCCTCCCTTGCAATCTCTCTCAACCCCCATCTCGTTCTCCTCTCCTTCCACGTTAGGTCCTCATCCAACCATACCTTGCTCCCTTTCAATAATTTTTTCTTCCCCAATAATTCCCTCTTTTCCTCCTCACTCCTTAGCTTCACCACTACCAAATTAGTCTCCCATCCCTCCTGACTTTATTTTCCTAACCCCTTCTATATGCACTTTCGTTTCCAGCCTTTTACACAGCTCCTCTATCTCTTTCCCCATTTCCCTTCCCTCTACCTTTAATCCCCTCACCAGTATATTCTTCTTCTTCTCCTCCCTTTCTTTTCTTACCATCACCCCCTCCATCTCCTTTATCCTTCTTTCCATCCTTTTTATCTCCCCCCTTCCCTCTCCCCCTTCCTCACCCCCCACCCCTTCCCTTTCTTCCACTCTCCTCACCCTACCTTGTAATTCCTCTAGCCCCTTACTTATGTCTTTCATCCTTCCCTCCCCCTCTTCCACCCACTTCCTCTCTAAATTATTCAATCGATCTTTGATCTCCTCCTTTTCGGCCCTCCATCCCTCTTCCCTCAACTTCCATTCCTCTAACTCCCTCCTTATGTCCCCCAAACTAGCTTCCAATCTCTCCCATCTATTCCTCGATTCCTCCATCATCTCCCTAATTAATCCCTCAATCTTCTCCCCTTTATCCCCTACATCCCTTTCCGGCGACCTTACCGTTTTTTTACTCGCCCTGAATATCCCTTTCTTTTCTCCCTCCTCACCGCTCTTCCCCTCCCCATCCGATTCTCTTTTCCTTTTCACGAAATCCTCCAAATTCCCTAAGCTACCCCCTCTCTCCCTTCCCCCCTCACCAACCTCCCAATAACCTCTCCCCCGCCCGGCCGCCCCTTCACAGTCGCGTTCTTCTCCATATTCCCTTTCGAACTGCGCGCCCACTCACTAGTCCTACTTCCCGGCTCTCTCGCAGATGTCGCCGCCTCCCCACCAGCTCACTTATTCCCTGCCGCAACCTGTCACCTGGCTTTACATATGCTCTATGCCCAACCGCTACCCAACCGTTCTTCCACTTTCACCTCTCCCCACGCTATCTCAACGCACTCTGTCAGACACTCCACCACTTCCACCTCTCCCTCTCTCTCTCCCACAGCCGCTCCAACCTCACACACCCTTACACTCCACTCGCTTCTCCTATAATACACACTCTAATACACCGCGTCAAAATGCTCTGTCACTCTGACTCTTGCCGGAAACGGAAGTCTCCTTTTTCTATTATTTATATCATATTTATATTTTTATTATTTTATCATTTATTTCATACTGTGCACGTGTAAATAACTATATAAAGCAATATATTATTTGACTACTTATGTTAGATATTGATGTAAAAAAATGTCTTCATCAAACCCTACTATTTGAGAAGCAGTTATTCCACTCTTCAATACTAACGGAATCCCTTGTTAATATTGATACAATCAAATTTAGATATCTATACGTAGAAATAAATATAGATTTAAAACTTTGCATATCATATGTGTGTATCTGTCTATCCAAACATATAGAGGTTTCAACAATTTTTTTGTATCTTAACTGCTGTTTTTACAATTTAAGATTTACAGATAAAATTTTTAAAAATTTGATTGAGCATCATTATTACTCATTTTTTATAACGGTGCTTTTCAAAAAAATAAATTTTTTCTAAAGAAATAGTAAATAGGGATAAATAATATATAAAGATATCGAAAAATTTCAAAAATAGTTTAAGGAGTTTTTAAATAATTAATATAAATATTAATAAATATTATAGTATCTATGTCAAAAAAAATAATTTTATGTTTAACAATTGCTATAAGATGTGCACATGCAATATTAAAACCTTTTGGAGCCAGAAAAAGACCAGACACAATAATTTGAGTTGATGTAGCTCATTTGATCGTTGCTGCGTGCCGTTGGAATTGCTGGAAATCTGTTCGTCACAATTTTATTAAAGAATTTTATGTTCGCTGCATCACATTAATGGTTGAGTGTGTATCGTTCGCCGATTTTCAGAAAATATTTTATTTGACCTGTGTTGTGGGTTTACAAATTTATCATGTAGAAATTGATTATTCGGAAATACTGACAGCAAAGGATGCAAGAAATATACTAGAAGGAGAGATTGCTGTTCGTGCTATAAAAATGAACTTTGACGAAAGTGCTAGTGACGAGCCTGAACATCCTAAAACTCAAACCATGACCGAATGTAACGAACTGGCCCAAAACAGCAGTAGCATCGGTGACTGGGTCAATGAAGAAGTTGGAAGAGCTAAGAAAAAACAACGCGATGGTGAAGAGTTGAACCCATTTTTTTACCAGAATTCGTCAATATACTTTTGCTGCGTGTTAAGGAATTTCCTCTATGGATCAGCGTTGGAATGGATTGTAGTACACATGCAACTTCAAGTTACGTAAAAAGTTACTTCACCGACATAAAAAACCCGAATTTTGAAAACTGGGCCAATGCGAGTCGATAAATTTTTAATATAGCATGCCAATGACATTTACGGTGCTTTTCTCATCGAGTATGATAAATTTCAACGCTAAACGATGTGTACACAATACCTACCTAATGAAGAAAGAAGAAAGTAAAATCAATAAGTCTCAGCCTAAGCGATCTTATAAACTGCATTCTACACCGAAAGACACCAAACAGAATCGCTCAGAATCAACGAGAGTCAACGAAAATTCAACGACTTGTTCGAACGAGGTACTGAACTAAGGACGGATGTGAACGAAAAAAATGTGCTTCGATTAATAATTTTTATGTGCTGATGAAAAGTTAAACCCATTTTCTTACCAGAATTGGTCATGTTCTCGTTGCGTACCATAAAAACCTCTGAGTTTTCTATCTCAATGTATCACAAACGTTTTACAACTAGGATGCTCACTTTGGTGAGACCGCAATCTTGCGTGGCATATTGTCGTATCTGTAAAAAATTTATTTTTATTGCATTTATATAAACATTAAATACTACATGTCAAAACAAAGTAATAAAATATGCATTGTAAAACAATCACAGAATTTTACCTTTTAAACCTAATAGTTTGTACAGCAACAAACTTCTTATTTCATAACAATATATACAATAATTACAATATAGATGATACAGAAATGGAATTTGTAACTTTGTAAAACGTTATATTGTAATATTTTCATTTCTCATTTTTGATTATATACCGAACACTTCTACCGCCTAAACTACCATGACTCTTCAATATCTTTTTTCTCACATTTTGAATTACGTGTTCAACAATAGTTTTTGCGAGCGTAACATGCGATTTTAGACATAACTATGCGCTTTTAATTGTTTGTACTAATAGGAACTCGTATACTGAAGATGGTCTAACTAAAACCGAAACGTCTGTTAATAAGATTTTGTACTTAATAAATATTTTTGGCCATTAATAACCGGCTCGGTTCCTAGGCCTTATTGATTCGTTGATATATATATTATTTTTTATACATACTTTCTACGACTGAAGGAAAAACATGAAGATCGAAATACTTTGTGCGGCTAAAGGAAGAACTTTCCTGTCTCTTGATAGATAGCATTAATATCAGCAGCAAAAATTCTATCTGGCTGTGCTACATAATCCTCAAGATCCACTTCTATGCTCAAATTTATCTTTGCATAATCGTAGAAAAGATCGAACGTTTTTTTGTCGACGATCGGATAGCGGAAATTAAATCTTGCGATCCAGTCTACCAGGACGAAGCTATACGGGATTCAATATGTCCATTCTGGAAGCATATACTGAAATAATAAAACAAAAGTACAATCTTAATATCCATAAAAATATGCTTAAAGATCCTAGGAAATTAAACAGAGTTACCAGCTCACCTATTTGTTGCCATAATGACTTTAACATTAGTTGTCGGATCAAAATCATCCATTTGATTTGAATAATTCCAGGAGAATACGTTACACTTCTTGATCTGCTACAGCTTGAGTGTCATATCATTTTGTAGCAATAGCATTTATTTTATCAACAAATATTATGACTGGTGAGTTTTCTTTAGCCAAACGAAACACGTCTCGTACCATTTGTGGTACTTCGCTCAAATACTTTTACTTTACACAAATTCAGAGCCTATTACACAAATGAAGGTAGCTGAAAAAAATAGAAAATAATAGAATTTAAAACACAAAATCTGTTTGTTATTATTCTTCTATGCGATTAGTTTAGATATATTCTGAGATTTTTTTTAACAGTACATTTAAATTTGTACCAGTAGTATATCTAGCAACTGCTTGCGCCAACATAGTTTTTCCACAACCGAGTAGTCCGTACATGAGTACATCTCACAGTAGATCAATGCCAATTTGTTTATACAATTCGAAATGAGTAAGAGGAAATTCTATTGCTTTTCTGATCTCTTGTTTTTGCATCCATTCCACTTATGTCACTGTACTGGATATATGGCTTCTCACCTGTATTGCAAATATATCTTGATATTTATAATTTTATCTTAATTAAATTTAATCTAAACGTAATCTAAATATTCTCTAAAATTTTCACCTGTTTGTAACATTAAAATGCTGGAATTATACGTAACTAATTACATTTATTATTTTTTGCGTTTTTCAACTTTAGATAACTTCTTTTTTAATTTTTTTTTCTTTTTTCAATTTTTTTTCTAGAATTTTCTAGAGAGTCGAACAAAATTCTTTATCTTGGACGAGACCGGACATATTGAACACGTATTTTTGAAACGCAAATTTTTATAAGAAGTATAATTAACTTTTGCATTACAGAAGAATTTGCGTTTACTCGGAAACGTTTAGCACTCTAAGATTGTGACCGGAACTAACGGACTGAGTGTTAATATCGACTCACCGGTGGTGTTATGCGGCGTGGTAGCCCTTAAAACGGTCGCCAGGTGTTTTGGCCTGTACAAACACCAAGGTTGTTGCATCCGCCGGAGATGCGGGTTGAGGAACACACGCTCGATCGGCCAGCTCGATTTCTGTGCCTGCCTCTAGATAATTTGGCCGAATGATGTGTTCGGTCCACACGAACTCTGACTCTGCGGTTCTCGGGAGGTCCACGAAGTTGGCAGACGTCGTTGTGCTTTACAGGATCGGTGGACGACATTCGAAGATGCCGTTCACACACACACTCACACAGATACAAATAGCCTTTCCGCGCACTCGAATCACATTCGTACACACACGCGTTCGCGCGCAACGTTCGCGACAATTACTATTAGAATCGCACGCGAGTTGACGGGAGATGCGTGATCGATCGACATTCGAACGACCGTGATGTCGAGCGATCGAGTTTACGCGAGGAACCGACCTCGTTTGGTCTCCGCGCACGCCTTTTATACTCTGAGCGACTTTTGGTTCCCCACTCGGGTTCTTACAACCAATCGCGCGAGTTACGCCCAGAAATTGTTCTCAGCCAATCATATTCATTCTTGATTGACTCCTCGTCGAGTGAGCACGCATTCCCCGTCGTCTCTTACAGACTGATGGTATGTTGCCGATATCGCTCACCATTCGCGTCGTGTCGATAACTTATCCTAGCTCTGGTTACCCAAAACATATTTTAACTTAATAAGTAAATTATAAGTATTGTTTTACCAACCGTTGGACTACTTAATCGCAAAACGACAACGTTTTGTTAATTATTCACTAAAATCAATAATTCTTGTTTTCCGAACTTAAAATGACTTTCCCCATATAGTTTGGGTCGTTTTGATTGTAAAATAACATGTTTGTTTAGTCCAATCGTTGGCTTTTATAATTATTAACTTATTCCTATAATTCTCTACTCATGTTATCGGTTGAGGTTGATAATGTGCAAGACCACACTTGAATTAAGGTTATCGACTTACTTTACCGTGATCGACTTATAGTAACTATCGCGCGTGACAAGTTTTTTTTACATAAACCTAATATCTTTTTGGTTTTACCACTAACGCGATCGGTAACGAGTATAAACTATTTTATATTTGAGTTTCCACTCCTTCTAGTTGTCGCTGTTGTTATCGACTAACCTTATTGTTACCGTATGTTACCGTATTGATAAAGTCACCGCGGTCTGAATGTCTGTCTAGTATTGCATTTAGTTTTACCGACAACATGTATAACTATGATTACTATATCTATAGGGATTATTCATAAGGATTATATTAATTAACGCTTATTAATGATTATGTTATATATTTTTACATATTTTAGGTTATATGTTTTTTACTGATTATATGTCCTTTTGTTTTCAGGTCCGCTGAGAGTTTCCGATCTTCCTGGTGCATCCGGTGGTTCATCATCGAACGGGCAATCCGTTACTGGCTGCGTAGACACTGGATATCCGGTTTGGTCCAGTGGTTTGGCCTCAAACTCGCAACCTGTAACCGGTTGCAAGGTTACGTTCCAAAACGTCTTCTTCGACGAAAATTTTACTGAAAATCTATAATGCACGTAACGTGCACGTGCATAGTTTTTTTAAGTAAAATTTTCCTCGAAGAAGACGTTTTGGAACGTAACCTTAAAGTGCTAAACGTTTCCCAGTAAATGCAAATTCTTCTGTAATGCAAAAGTTGATTATACATCTTATAAAGATTTGCGTTTCAAAAAAGCGTGTTCAATATGTTCGGTTGTGACCGGACAATTGTCAACGAGAGTTCACGGAAAGTAAAGTAAATAGGTTCTCCTACCTTTAAAATACGGTTCGCCAGACTGTTTAACCGCCAACAGTCAAGGTTCCGACACCAGAAGACGTTCTCTCCTTTGTTACGGCGCCGATGCTGTGTTTCGGGTTGTTGGCCCTTGGTTGCTTTGTCTCCAACGTTGACCCGTTGTTGCTTTGTCTCCAACTTTGACCTGTTGGTTGTCTCACACTCGAAGATGGCCCTTTGTCTCGACGTTGACCTGTTGTTGTTGACCCGTCCTTTGTCCCCGAATCCTTTGTTCTTATAGGTTACGCCCCTTCCTTTCTTCCGATGTCACGCCACCAAGATGGCGTAGTGTCAGGATAGGCCACGCCCCCTGTCCTTTGTTCGCAAAGTACTGCGTCACAATTCGGATGACGCAATAACCGTCACTATTGCGTTTTATCACCTTTAACACGGTTTTCCGCGCAATTTCACCGTCGGACGATAATTCCTGTTAATTATCTTTATTTTTAATGTTTCAGGATGCCGTTTTTCCACGGGATGCTGCACCAGGACATTGGATTTCACCGTACGACACCTATACTTCCTTCTTCGCGGAATCT
Source organism: Lasius platythorax (assembly GCA_963971435.1). Classification (NCBI taxonomy): domain Eukaryota; kingdom Metazoa; phylum Arthropoda; class Insecta; order Hymenoptera; family Formicidae; genus Lasius; species Lasius platythorax. The sequence goes on along the minus strand of OZ020540.1, from coordinate 8,831,036 downwards.
CATGAATTTGGTTATTTCGTCACCGGGTAAGTAAATCAAACGCTTCGTTTAATTATTATAAAATAGTAAAAATATATTTATTTAAATATATTAGTACATTAATATATATTACATGGATTAATCGTAATTCTCGACATCCGGTTGTTTTAATCACGTTTTATACATCTTTACAATGCTTTTGCGATTCCGAACTATCAACAGACGTATAATTAATCTTAGTTTTTAAGTAATTACGTATTTACGCGTCACACTTCGTTACTTCGCGTTATACAAATATCTCTATGAGCTTAGCGCGTTCGTCCTTCGAATAGGCTCTCACGAATCTAAAAGCCCTCGTCTCCTCTCTGCACGCTCTTATATATCCGTCTCCCCACCCTCGCGTCACCGCTCGGCGGCTCGACGCATGCGCAGACGCATCGCGCATACGCAGAGTCTCACGCATGCGCAGACCCTTTGTTAGGTTAAAGGGCCTTTGTTGAGATAAACAAAGAAAAAAGGTATAATGTGCGCAATTCGCGTATAAATAGTCAAAATAAACATCATTGGGTACGCCAAACAAAGGAAACAAAGAAATATAACCTAAACTTATATATCTTTATCGCTTAACGCTAAGTTGTACAAAATTCGATGCTAGCTTATATAATACATAAAAACAAAGAACATAATGGCCTCTTTTCACTAAATAAAATAAAATCAGTCTTATCACCGCTTCGGCATTGGACTAGCATCACTGGTCGCTTACTCTATACTTATTACTAAGTTTGGACAAAGGATTTCCCAGTTCCTTTGTCCTATGCGCTCGCCCTCTGGACGTCTATCTGCTCGACGCATTGTTGCGACGCCTCGTCGTTTCCCTGCTCGCGCTCACCTCCGGTTGCTGATCCGCGCTCGGGGTACTCTCCGGTGTGACCCCCGTCTTCGTCAGCTCCTCCGGATCGGTGTTCTTCTCTTCGACCTCCGGGTCGATCTCCGGCTCACCCGGCTGGTTCTCCATTTCGATCCTGTAACGTAAGATCGTGGCAGGCTGGTCAGGACGAACCTCCGGCTTCACGGTCTCGACCAAGACAAAGAATTTTGTTCGACTCTAGAAAATTCTAGAAAAAATTGTCCAGACAACTTACGTCTTTCTTTCTTTTTTCTTCTATATCTATATCTATATCACAGAATTTGAATACATTTTTACATTTAAAATAAATAATTATATATATATAAATCTGCATTAATTACCTTAATCTCACTCGGCTCTCGTTCACACGATGGCTGGGCAGGCTGGGCGCAAAAAGACAGGAAACATCACCATGTTTCTTGATCTTCTTTTCACGATTTCCTGCCGATGTTAAGGCCCGTATTCATAGCCAGTTTTATAAATGTTAGCCTTATTATTACATTTATAGAAATAAGCTTTAAGTCGTAAGCAATAAACCAATCATATTCGATTACTGCAGATGCAGCCTCAATGTAAGATAATTTTTCGTTTTTAAGACTAATAATAAACCAACAAACGCTAAAATTAGACCAACAATCATCAGCAAACGATTACGCATCGATTAGACCGTTTTTTAATTAAAAATGAGATTTTTCCGGCTAACTTAACGCTAATTTTTCTTTTTTAATTTAAAAAAAAATTAAGAACCAACAAACGTTGTAATTAAGCTAACAATCACCAACAAACGACCAACAAACGATTAAAAAAAAAATTTTTTAAGTCGAAGTTGACCGGCTAAGTTCCCGGAGCTGCAAAGGCTAGATGCACGCAACAATCTTGGACAACTAAGGTTTGCAGATATTATACGAAAATCATTAAGGCTCTTGAGTCATATATTTGTATTCACATACGCAATTATACATGTACGTACAATTTTAGTAAACTCTTAGTAAGTAACTATCACCCGAGCCTTACTCCACTCCCTAGATCACATCAGTCCTTGCTCTCGGCGTCCCTGGGGTATAATCGATGTAAGCAGGTTGCCTTTCAAAAAATAGAGAGCATTCCTTTTTATCACTAGAATCTAGTGAGAAAAGGGTCACCCAGACGTGAGGGTGAAGGGTTACCAACGCTGAAATATAATTCTCGGTCTTTATGTAGTGGTGTATGTCCGTATACGTACAAACACCATCGCGTCGCTCGCGCGGACGCACCGCAAAGAGAATGGATAGAAGAATGCTTTCTGGCCTCTCGTGGCAGAAAGCAGTAATGCAATAAGGCTAATAAGCCTACGTTTTGTAAATTTTATATCTGTTTATGCACATATGTGTGTGTGTATATACCAATAGTATCTAAAAATAATATGTATGTTTCAAAATTGTATGATGATAAATAATTACAGTAAAATAATATTCGCGGAGTAAAATAATACACAGGATGTAAGACACGGCGCTTATTAAGCTTGGCAATTTGTTGCTTTTTCACTTCTGGCTTTTTCATCGATACTTTATGTATCGTCAGCGCAATACAGCAACGAGAGCATGATTGTTAATTCTCGGCTAACGTTATTTTTCAGCAATCACAGATTTATAGACTGACAATGTTATTTTGATTTCTGTTTGATTACATCGATGCTGTCGTGTAAGAACATCTGCTGCATAAATACTGATAATATAAAAACATTTATGAGTAATATATAATAATGGCTCAGTGCAAGGGTGTTCAGTCTATCACGCTGAAAACTCAAGTTCGAATCTATCGATATCGACAAATTTTTTTTATTCATAATATATTTAAATAAACAAAAATTATGAAATACATTTTTTGTTATAGAAATTAATTTAAAAAGAATTCTGAAATTAAAAGAAAATATTAAAATATTAAAAATATTTATATTCTACTTTATAACTACACACACATTGTATATATGTGCAAAAAAATTTATTAATGTATATAAAATATATGAAATAAATTAATGTATTCTGTAATAAATCAATGACAGAGCTATAAAAAGTTTTTAATATTTTAAATATTGTTTCTTAAATTAATAGCTTTTACAAAAAATGTATTTTAATAATTTTATATATTCAAATATATTATTATTAAAAGAAAATTGAGGCCATTGATGGAAAAAGGGCACATACGCCAAAATGCTATTTCGAGAAAATCGACTTCCAAGTTTTCATTAGAGTATTACTTGTAATGCAATTAAAACCAATTTTTTTAAAGGTGTAGTAACATGTCTTTTAAACATTCTGAAAACAAAGGTCATGATTTGAAGATAATATTTTTTTTTTTACGAGTTTTAAAAAATTGGTTTATGTGCCCTTTTTCCATAAATAGGGTAAAAAAGTGATCTTTTTTTGTTTATTTAATTAAATATAATTACTTATTTAGTTTACAACTTTTTATATATTGTTTAAATAAAAAAATACAAAATTAAATAGAAAAATAAACAAAAAATTTAATTTTTTAAATAAGTCTTATTCTATAAGTTGGAATGTATAATTGTCACTTTCCATATTTCCTAATTTACACAAAAGCCTTTTTCAAAAAAAAAAAAAATATATTGCACGACAGCACGACTGCTGAGCGAGTAACTGTCGGTCAAACTACTACACACCGCTGCGCGAATCTTCAAGGTCGCGCGGCAGTACAACAGCATCTACATAATGTAAACATTAGAGAAGTAACATGTCCTTTGTATATTATATATATAACACATACCTGAATCGATTTAGACAATTTACGGAAAAAGGGCACATAGGCCTATGTGCCCTTTTTCCATCAATGGCCTCAATTATATGTTGATGACTATTTTCATTGAACTATTAATTGTTGATTCAAACTTGATTTTCTAACGTGGCATAGACTAAGAACATCTTATATGTAATACTTATTTATACGTATACGTTACCTTGTTTTTTGTTTTTTTTAAGGAGGGGAAAACCTTGCATAGGTCCCCCCGACCTGTCCCCATAGGTTGAGGAGTATGTGAGATTCTTACTCACTAAGAACCCGTCCTGTGACCTTTTACCTGCTACAATAGAAAATGGCGCTGATTCTACGGTATCCACCACATCTCTCAATTCTATAGGTACAATGATCCGCCCTTCAAACATCTGTTTCATTCTAAATCTGTCTGCAACAATAAGCAACTATGCTACGCACATAGATTGATATCAATTATGAGAAATTGTTATAAAAAATTATTTATTTTAAAATCTTTAATTATATTAAAAAAACGTTAATTATATAATATCATTAAAATATCAAATTTATTATAATAAAAATATGATTTTTTGCGCTTGTCAGAAACACAACAACAGAGGCGCTAGAGTATATTGTTATATTCTTATCTCGCGAATATCATAATAAATATATAAAACAAAATATATATAACGTAAAAACAAATAATATATAATGTAAAAAATAATCCAAATATAATAGACATATTAGTATAGATAGCAAATAAATTTTAATAAAACTAGATGTTTTATTATTATATGTACAACTTTCTTCAATGCAATGAAATATAATTTATTTATTATATATTTAATTGTATTTTTGAGTTTTTCTATTTGAATTTTTTCATGCAATACAATAACTCAACTTTTATGGGATAAAAATATTATAGGCAATATGTACAGTAAACAATAGCAAGCAATATATATATATATATATATACAGGGTATCCGACAAGTAAGTATACAGCCGAAAGGTGGAGGTAGATTGGGTTAAACCGAAAAGAAAAGTCCTGAACAATTTTACTAAATTTGCAATAGTTATTGCGTTATTAATAAAAATATCTGAGCCAATGAGCGCGTAGGAAAGCGGTAGGCCGGAATCGATAGGCATGTAAGATGGTTCACTCATTTACTTTTCTTACTGTTAGCAACGAAAGAATCATCTAACAATGAGCGAGAGGTGGAGTCACGCAACGAACGGCGAGCGACGCGTAACTCGTATTTGGACAGCGCGCCGAAAAACTATTGTCACGCAGCGAGCAGCGAGTGATGTCACCGCGCGCGCCGGAAAATTATTGTCCTCTCGTCTTTTCAGTGGCAAGAAAATGATGCGCTATCCTTTCCACACCACCTTGCGGTAGATAGCTTGGTGCGTTTTTTTTATAGTGGTTTCCCCCGTAGGCCTAATCCACTCTTAGCATTCAACGCAAAAATTGTTCGAAGTGCCGTCCTTCTTCTCGTATGCAGAATTCGGCCTTTCGAACAATGTCGCATGTCGCACGGTGCGCCATATCCGGCGTAATGGTATTAAAAGCCGCAACAATAATTTCACGTACCTCAATTTCTCTATTATTACGCCGGTGCTCTATTAGACTTTTTATGTATCCCCATACAAAAAAGTCTAATACATTCATGTCTGGCGACCGAACTGGCCAAGTGATCGGGCCACCGCGACCTATCCACCTATCTGGATAACGCGCATTTAATAATTCGCGTACCTCTCGGCAAAAATGAGCCGGAGCTCCGTCGTGCTGAAAAATCAGCTGCGCTCGCATGCGAAGGGGCACATCCTCGAGAAGGCCTGGCAACTCGATCTCCAAAAAATGTAAATAAATTTTGCCAGTTAAACGGGGCGGAAAAAAATGCGGACCGATCTGGAATTATGAACGAAAATGTTTCACTTTAACAGAAAAAATTGTAAATAGAATGAAAGCAATTTTTTCTGTTAAAGTGAAACATTTTCGTTCATAATTTCCAGATCGGTCCGCATTTTTTTCTGCCCCGTTTAACTGGTAAAATTTATATAAATTTTTTGGAGATCGAGTTGCCAGGCCTTCTCGAGGATGTGCCTCTTCGCGTGCGAACGCAGCTGATTTTTCAGCACGACGGAGCTCCGGCTCATTTTCGCCGAGAGGTACGCGAATTATTAAATGCGCGTTATCCAGATAGGTGGATAGGTCGCGGTGGCCCAATCACCTGGCCAGCTCGGTCGCCAGACATTAATGTATTAGACTTTTTTGTATGAAGATACATAAAAAGTCTAATAGAGCACCGGCGTAATAATAAAGAAATTAAGGTACGTGAAACTATCGTTGCGGCCTTTAATACCATTACGCCGGATATGGCGCACCGTGCAATACGCGACATTGTTCGAAAAGCCGAACTCTGCATACGAGAAGAAGGACGGCACTTCGAACAATTTTTGCGTTGAATGCTAAGAGTAGATTAGGCCTACGGGGGAAACCACTATAAAAAATACGCACCAAGCTATCTACCGCAAGGTGGTGTGGAAAGGATAGCGCATCATTTTCTTGCCACTGAAAAGACGAGAGGACAATAATTTTCCGGCGCGCGCGGTGACATCACTCGCTGCTCGCTGCGTGACAATAGTTTTTCGGCGCGCTGTCCAAATACGAGTTACGCGTCGCTCGCCGCTCGTTGCGTGACTCCACTTCTTGCTTATTGTTAGATGATTCTTTCGTTGCTAACAGTAAGAAAAGTAAATGAGTGAACCATCTTACATGCCTATCGATTCCGGCCTACCGCTTTCCTACGCGCCATTGGCTCAGATATTTTTATTAATAACGCAATAACTATTGCAAATTTAGTAAAATTGTTCAGGACTTTTCTTTTCGGTTTGACCCAATCTACCTTCACCTTTCGGCTGTATACTTACTTGTCACTCTGTATATATATATATACATACATTTTAATATAAAATTGTTTTGTTAACTTGTTAATTGTATTCAATATTTATATTTTAAAGTTAACAAAAATTAAAATTAATAATGTAATTGCCATTGTTTCTGTGCATAACATTCAATATACAGCACGAATTAATAAATTTGAGTGGATCGCAATTTAAATTGAGTTAAGTTATCGTATCGCAAAGTGACCTCAACCACATAGTGGGAAGTACTAAAAAATATTTCTTGTTACTTAACTTGCAATTTTTTTAATATTGTTTTGTATATATATGTGTTTCTCATATACTTTGCGACAACTTTTTCTCCCGTTCGGAGCTCAAACGGTGAATAAGCGGTTGGCGACAAAAAAAAAGAAAAACCAGTTAAAGGGTTATATTGATTACGCGGGGGAACTCGGTTCTAAGGCGTTTCGCGCGTACCGCAGCGGACAAAAGGCCTTGGATTACGCGAAACACGAAATAGAGTAAAAGTTGGGCGCCAGACGCGATCTTGCACGCGTCAATTCGCGACAAACGATATCTAACGCGAAATCCGGACCGACAAGCTTGCTACGGACCGGTTAGCCCTCCTAACGGTAGAGGGGCAGGGAGGTGTTGCCGCGAAATAATTACCTACTAACATAATACGCGAAACCAGCGGAATTAAATTACTCTATTAAAATTACTTTACATGACGAGACACAACCACAGAAAGAATGGACGCGAAATGATACTGACAAACGAACAGAATGTTTATTAAACTTCGATTATATAAAAGAAAATATGATGACAAATAATAGTGATAGATAATATTATAAAGAGGTGAAAGAAATATATTAGGCTGACTCTGAGTACTACTGGTCCAGCCGAGAGAATTTACTTGAAAATAAGACGACAAGAGGTTTGTCAGCAAATAGAGTGTCGCAGTACAATACAATAACGAAATTCAGGGCGACAATGTATCCGTAGATAGTAATAGAAAAGAGTTATAACGGAAGTCAGACAACATAATAATAAGCAAAACCGGTACAAAAAATCATAAACCGAAAACTAAGGTACCGCGACCAAAATTAACATAACTTTTCGGCGAAGCAATACCAAACGAGATCCATAATACGGCGGCAACGTTAATGATCGCGGCATACTAATCTAGAGGTAACGGAGTGGACTTGATAACAATAGCACGGTCGCAATTCATATGCGAGGACCGCGATGTCGGACAATCAATGACTTTTCGTCTAATTCACAATGTTTTCAGTACGCGAGACTTTTATACAATAGCGAGAGAGATTTACGCGGGCGCGACATACTAGAGGGAAGGTCGAGAATCCCGCGACAAAAACTTAGATGGAAAATAACGCGCAATCTACGACGGCGAGATCAATACCCGTCGGGCGGCCGAACGACTACTTGCTCTCTCTCTCTCGCGCGCGCGGACTTGCTCTCTCTCTTGCTCTCGCACTCACAGGTGTTCGCGAGCGACGCACGCTCTCTCGCTCGCGATATTCTATCCGCACGCACTACGCTCACCCGACACAATTCAAATTCTTAATTTACGCTATAACGTGACATACGAGACAACGACGGACGGATTATTACACGACGATTATTACGCAATCAAGAGACACGGTAGTGTCTCGCGCCAAGTACCGCGCAGCAACAGCGAGGCACCCCGGGTATCTATACGCGAGTCGGATAGTTGAGAGTTCTTGAGATTATCAGACCTCAATAACCGCTGAACGGATCGAGTTCTTACTAGGCTTAATTGATAGCTTGAGTTTGAATTACATAAAGAAAGTGTCTTTATTTTTGCTCTACGTGCTCTATAAACGCATATGTATATTACGACGCAAAGTCTAAATTTATAAAATTTTTATATTATATTTTTGGTCGTCATCGTCGTCGACGTTCTTAATGCGCATGTGCGAGAAAATGTACGTTTCGAACATTCGATGTAAGATTGCGTTAGTGGCGCTCCATGACATTTATGCCAGCTTTTGACACGTAGGTTAAGTTTGATTTGATGAAAGAGTGCAGTGATAAGATTATTAAGGCTGCGTTCCGATATTACCGACCGTCGTCGGTAACTATAAAACTATAATAACCTAATACGTCAAAGTATAATACTTATATATTTGCTAATGGATTCGGTAACATTAATAATCTTTTTAACTATATATTACGTATTGTCATTCACTCTCTCTCTCCCCCCCTCTCTCCCTCTTTCTCACTTTCGCTGTTTTTCTCTTTCCTTCTTTTTCTCTCTCACTCGCTCTTTCTTACTTATAATAATATATTATAAATATCTCTCTCTCTCTCTCTCTCTCTCTCTCTCTCTCTCTTTTTCTCTCTCTCCTCTCTCGTTTTCGTTCTTTCTCGTTTTTTAAATAATAGAATTTATGTGTTATTAAGATCCGATAATCTAAGATATTTTTAACTCGGTAATCTAATACGTCAAAGCATAATATATATATTTGCTAGTGAATTCGGTGTCATTAATTAAATACTACAAAAAAGAATGATATAATCTCTAAAAACTTACCTTTTTAAAAAAATATAAAAAAAAGGCGCCAAGTACACGCACTAATTGTAAAAAACTGTTATGTATCTACAAAATAGTGTTATTTTAATCTACAAAATTGTTATCTTTATCTGCACCAAATAGTATTTTCTAAACTGTTAAAAACTGTTCTGTAAATTATTTTAATTGTGTAAAATATATTCTACAAAAATAATGTGATATCAAACAATAGCGCCAATTGAAAATAAGAATTTTTTAAAATATTTTAACCAAAAAAAGTTGTACAAAATAGTTGTTTTAATTTCCTACAAAAATTAAAAAATTTTAATTAAAAAAACTTGGCGCTGCTAAATTTCAAAGTATATTTCAAAGTATATATTAAACCAACGAATAAATTTAATTGAAATCTAAATTTAATTCAGAACTATATTTAATTTAATTACATCAATAACTGCAATGTAAATATATTAAAGAATACGTTAATTTAAGCATATTATTTAGTTTAGCAGCGCCAAGTTTTTTTAATTAAAATTTTTTAATTTTTGTAGGAAATTAAAACAACTATTTTGTACAACTTTTTTTTGTTGAAATATTTTAAAAAATTCTTATTTTCAATTGGAGCTATTGTTTGATATCACATTATTTTTGTCGAATATATTTTACACAATTAAAATAATTTACAGTTTAGAAAATACTATTTTGTGCAGATAAAGATAACAATTTTGTAGATTAAAATAACACTATTTTGTAGATACATAACAGTTTTTTACAATTAGCGCGTGTACTTGGCGCCTTTTTTTACATTTTTTAAAAAGGTAAGTTTTTAGGGATTTTATACACACGCGACAACGGAAAATGCGCGACGCAATACCCGACCGAATCCCGGAGAGACGATTAGTCTTCGCGAATCAATTGAAGGATTACGGTCTCGAAGCTCTCGCCGCTTGACGTCGGTCGCTCGCTAACACCAAATCGCGAAAAAGAAGACGGGCAGAGCCCACGCAAAAACGCCGAAAATTCACCAAAAGAGCTCGCGACAGCGTCAGAGCGGTCGAGACTCGGACATTACCAAACGTAATTTCTCGCTAAATATGACACGGGTAGCCTCACCAATACGAAATCTATCTCCTGGTCCCTCTGGATTCTTTCTCGGTTCCGTCGGGGTTCTCCGACAATCGCGATAACTTGCAGGACACGGGAGCGGGCACACCAGCATGAAATACGATCGTTACGAGAGTGAAGGATCTATTCCTTCGGGTCGATATCGCGACTCAATCCTGCGCGAACGGGGGTGCGCGCGTTGACCCAATTACGGCGTCGCGTGTCATATCGCCGCCCCTCGGCTTACGCACGGCCGTATGTAGGCCTACGGCGCCCGGATCGCTAATTTGCGACAACCTTATATTAATTGCTGGCAGCCTCCTTTTTAAGGCCGATCTGTCCTACGGGTAGCGTGACCTCTAAGCTGTCCGGTGCATTCCTGTCCGGATTCGCAAGACGGCCGCTCGGAGATCTCCTCCTCCGATTTTCCGGGCGACTTTCTCGCCTCGCTGCTATGCGGTCCTGGGTGCTCGTGAGGATCCACGCGTTTCGTCCGTTACCGGCGACCTTGCTCGGACGGCCTCGACAAATATTATTTCCTCTGTTTGTCCGTTTTTGCATGTGTCCGCTTTAGCTCCCTGGTCGTAGCCTACTTTTTCTACTCCGTGTCCTAGAGTTCCTCTCAACAAGACTCCCGCGATACATAAAAAAAATATAAAAATAAACGCGAATTAATAATAATAATTGTTGTTCTATCGCATTCGTCTTTCCGGAAGTTCGGTTCGGCTCTCGTACTCTCTCGCGTGGCGCGGCCGCTCAGCCCTTGCCCCGCGATTAGGGTGGGATGGACGCGCGTTGGGACGGCAACGTCACAACTTTTAATAATTTGTAGCAAATATTTGTGCTTTATTTTCATTTGCTTATTACTATACATTTTTGAAAATAGTGTATTGCAAAACAAAACTATCTGACTGAACACTTTGAAACGCAATCACCTCTCAGTTCAAATTGCGATCTAATTTGCAATGCACTATTTTCAAAGCAAAAAACTAATAATATAAAATAAAATTGTCATAATAAATTATAATATATATCATATTTATATAAAATATATTTATTTTATTAGGACTTCCGTTTCCGGTGGAATAGAGCTAAGGTGACAGAAAGTGTGTGCGAGTTAAGGGAGCGAGAGAGAAAGTTTTTGAGGAGTGAGAGAGTGAGTGGAGAGGGTGAGAGGAAGAGAGGGGCGAGAAGTGTACGGGGGAGCAGAGGTGGAGGTAGCGGTGGAGGAAATAGGAAGGTAGAGGAGAGAAAAGGCAGGCACGTGGCGGCAGAAAGGCGAGAGCAAAGAGCTGAAAAATACATAGAGAGGCGGCGAACAGGTAGGAACGGAGAGAGAGCTGGGAGCATAAAGTAGGTAGAGGGGCGAATCGAAGGAAGGAAGCAGGGACCAGAAAGTAGGTAGAGGGGAGACTCGAAGGAAGAAGTGAGGCAGGGAATAGAGAACAGGTAGAAGGGAAACTAGAGAAGTGATAAGAGAGATAGGTAGAAAGCGGCGAGAGCAGATAGAGAGGATGGAAGAGATAAAAAACAAAGGGACAAAGATAAAGATAAAGTTAGGAGAAGAAGGAAAAAAGGGAGCGGAAAGAAGGGGGAGCACGGGGAATATTGAAGAAATTTGGAAAAGGAAAAGAGAAAAGATGGAGGAGGGGGAAGGGGAAAAATGAATAGAGGAGGGTTGGGCTTTCAAGGAAGGGAAAAGGGTGATGAGATCGCTGCAAAGAGGAGTAGTTGAGGGAGAAGGAGGAGAGGGTAGATGGTGGAAAGAGATAAAGGAGGATTGGAAGAAAGAACTGAAGGATGGGATAAGAGAAGTGAAAGAGATGTTGAGGGAGGAGTTGAGGGGGCATATGAAGGAAATGAGAGAAGAGATGGAGATAATGGTAGAGAGGAAGATTGGGAAAAAGGAAGAGAAGTGGAGGCAGGAGAAAGAAGAAATGAGGAAAAGAATAGAGGAACTGGAAAAAAGGATGAAAGATGTGGCGACGAAGGGGGAAGGGAAGGAGGAGGAGGAAAAAGGGAAAGGGATGGAAGAAAGAATAAAAAGGATAGAAATGAGGGAGGAAAGGAAAGAAAGGGAGGAGAGAAGAAGGAACATAGTGATAAAAGGATTAAGGGGAGGAGAGAAGGAAGTAGAAAGGAGAGCAGGAGAGATCTTAAAAGAGCTAGGGATAGAAACGGAGGGAAAGGAAAAGAGATACGTGGGAGGGAGAAAAGAGGGGGAGAAAGGGATAGCAATAATAAAATTAAACAGTGTAGAGGAAAAGAAAGAAGTAATGAGGAAAAGAAGAGATCTGAAAGATAAAGAGGTGAGAATAGACGACGATCTAACGTGGAAGGAGCGAATGATGAGAAGGAATTTGGAGAAAATAGCATGGGGGGAGAGAGGAAGGAACAAAAAGGTCTGGGTAGGATATGGGAAGATACAGATTGACGGAAAATGGTGGAGATGGGAAGAAGAGGAGGAAAGACTAAGGGACGATGAGGGGAAGATATGGAGGGAAAAGAGGGAAAAGAGAGAAGAAGAGGGGAACGGAAAGGGATAGAGAGAGGAAAGAGCAGAGAGGAGGAGGAGCAGGGAGAAGGGTGAAGGGTAGCTTTTTGGAACGTAGCGGGGATGAAGAATAAAGATAGTGACTTTTGGAGGAGGTTAAGAGGATGGGAAGTAGTGGTTATGACGGAGACTTGGATAGAGGAGAAGGACTGGGAAAGGTTAAAGGAAAAATTACCGAAAGAGTTTGTTTGGAAATCGCAAATGGCCAAAAGAAGGAATAGGAAAGGAAGAGCGGTAGGAGGGATATTACTAGGGGTGAAGAAAAATTTAACAATGGTAAGGGTGGAGGAGGAGGAGGAAGAGGGGAGAATAGTATGTAAGATAAAAAGGGAAGAAGAGATGTGGAGAATAGTAGGGATATATGTGAACGGGGATATGGGAAAGAAGCTAAAGGGGATAATGGAATGGATGGAGGGAGGGGGAGAAGAGATAAAGACAATAATAGGGGGGGATTTCAACGCGAAGACTGGGGAAAAAGGGGGATGGCGGGGGGAAGAATCGGAGGAAGAAGTTAAGAGGAGGAGGTCGAAGGATAAGAAAATGAATAAAGATGGAAAGATGCTAGTAGAATGTTTAGAAGAAAGGGGATGGTCAATACTGAATGGGAGTGCGGCAGGAGATGAAGAGGGAGAATTCACGTATACAGGGGGAAGGGAAGATACGGTAATCGACTATATACTGGGGAACGGGGAGATAAGAGATAGGATGAAAAGATTGGAGGTAGGAGAGGAGGTGGATTCGGACCATCATCCGGTGATTTTATGGATGAAGGGGAAGGAAAGGGGTAGTGAAGGAAAGAGAGGGGGAGCGGGGATAATAAAGAGAGGAACTTGGGATGAAGAAGGCAGAAATGAGTTTAGAAGGGGGCTAGGGATAATAAGGGAGGTAGGAAAAGAGATACAGCAAGAATTGGAAGAGATGGGAGACAGAATAAAGGAGACGTTAGAAGTGTGCGAGGAACAAAGGGGATATGGAAAGAGGAATAGGAGAGGATGGTGGGACGAGGAATGCAGAAAAAGGAAAAAAGAGGTAAGAAAAGAACTGAGAAGATGGAGAAAGGAGGGAGGAGAAGGGAATAGGTATAGAGAAAAGAAAAGAGGGTATAAAGAAATGTGCGAAGAAAAGAAAAAAAAGGAAAGAGAGAGGATGTTGAGAGAGGCTGGGGAGGCAAAGACGGAGGGAGAAGTGTGGGAGATTGTAAGAAGAGAAAGGAAAAGATGGAAAAGGGTGAATGAGGAAATAAAGATAGAAGAATGGAAGAAGTATTTCATGGGGTTGCTAGGGGGAGTAGAAGGGAGAGTAGTGAGAGGGAGAAAGGAAAGAAGGGAAGAACAGGGGGAAAGGGATAGGGAGGAGGATCTAGAGTGGGAAGAGGTAAAGAAGATAATAGATGGTTTGAAGGATGGGAAGGCAATAGGGCAGGATGGGATCCCAAACGAGGTATGGAAATATGGAGGGGAAGAGATCAAAAGGTGGGTATGGGGGTTATGTAAGAGGGTATGGAGGGGGGAGGGATGGCCGGAGGAATGGTAGGAGGGGTTGATAGTCCCAATAGTTAAAAAAGGGAAAGGAGAACAAGTGAGGGATTATAGAGGGGTGACGCTAATGCCGTCGTCGTACAAAATATACGCGGCGGCGTTAGGAAAAAGGTTAAGAGGGGAGGTGGAGGAGAGGAAACTACTTTCAGGAAGCCAGGCGGGATTTAGGAGAGGGAGAGGAACGGTGGACCAGATTTTTGCGCTCAATTATTTAGTAAATAGGCAACTAGGTAAGAAAGGAGGGAAAATGACAGCGGTTTACGTAGACCTAAAGGCGGCGTTTGACACGGTAGACAGGGATGCAGTTGTTAAGGCGATGCGGGAAAGAGGAGTCAGAGAGGGGCTGGTGGTGAGGGTGGAGGAGATGCTGAGGGAGACAAAGAGTAGGGTAAGAGTGGGAAAGAGGATAGGAGAAGAGTTCTGGACGGCGAGAGGAGTAAGGCAAGGATGCCCAATAAGCCCAACTTTATTTAATATATTGATAGCAGACCTAGAGGAAGAGATGGCAAAAGAAGGTTGGGGAGGTGTAAGGTTAGGCGAAGAGAAAATATACACGCTGTTATATGCGGATGACATGGTTTTGATGGCAGAAGAAGAGCAAGACATGAGGGCAATGCTAAGCAGATTAGAAAGATATTTAGAAAAGAAAGGGCTGAAACTGAATGAGGAAAAGACAAAGGTTATGAGGTTTAGGAAAGGAGGGGGGAGGACGAAAAAGGTGGACTGGAGGTGGAAGGGAAGAAAGCTAGAGGAGGTGAAAGAGTTCAAATATTTAGGATACACGTTACAGAAGAACGGGGGACAGGAAGCACATGTAAGAGAAAGGGGGAGAAGGGCGGCGGTGGTGATGAGGGAGGTGTGGGGGATAGGGAAAAGATTATGGGGGAAGGACTGGAAAAGGAGAATGTGGTTATTTGATACGTTGGTGTGGACGGTAATGGGATATGGAGCGGAGGTATGGGGATGGAAGAAAAGAAGGGAGATTGAGGGAGTACATGAGAGATACATGAAATGGACATTAGGGTTAAATTGTAGGGCACCAGGTTATATGGTAAGGGAAGAGATAGGAAGAGAAATGATGAGGGGGAGGGCTGGGAAAAGGGCGTGGAATTTCGAAAAGAGGTTAGAGGAAGGCAAAGGAAGCGAAATAGCAAGGAAATGTTGGGAAGAGATGAAGGAGAGATGGAGTAAAGGAAAGATAGTGGGGGGATGGGAACAGGAGAAGAAGGAGTTTATGAGAGAAAGAGGGGTGCAGGAAAGGGAAGAGGAAGGAGTGGAATATGAGAAATTGGAGGAAAGTGATAAGAAGAGACAGAAGGAGGAAAGGAGGAGGAAAATAGGGGACTCAAGTTTTAACAAATGGTATAGAGAAATAAAAGGGGAGGAAATACCGAAGTTCATGACAAAAGGATGGGCGGAGGGTAGATGGAGGAGAGTGCTGAGATTTAGATTGGGGAATGAAATGAGAGAGGGATTGTACTGGGAGGAGGAGGGAAAGAAAAGGTGTAGAATATGTGGGGAAGAGGAAGAGCGTGGGAGCATATCTGGGAGCGGTGCTTAGGAGGAGGGTTGGGGGATGGGGAGAGATGGGAAGAGGTGAGCCGGAAAATACTGGGTGGAAACGGAGGAGGGGAAGACTGGATGAAGAAGATAGAGAGGGTGAGAGAAGAGAGAGAGAGGGAGGGTGAAGAGGGGAGAGAGGAGAGGAATGGGGGGACGGAGAATGAGAGAAGGTGAAAGAGAGGGACAGAGAGAGAGAGAGAGAGAGAGAGAGAGAGAGAGAGAGAGAGAGTAAGTGAGAAAGAGGAGAAAGTACAGCGGAAGCGGAGGTCCAGGTAGGATAAGGTAGAAGTAAGAAGTAGGAGATAGAGAATAGAATTAAGGCGTAGAATTAAGGCGTAGAATAAGAACTAGGCTAAGGAAGGAAATGGAGATATATAAAAAGGAGATATATATATATATATAGGCAGGGAAAGAAATGGCGAAATGGAGTAGATTTAAGGAGTAGAAATAAGGCGGTAGAATAGGTGTAGGTTAAGAGATGAATGTACGCATGCGGAATTTGCAACCCCATAGGGAACCAATAAAGATTCATACATACATATTTATTTTATTAGACTTTTATTATATAATAATAAAGTAATAAGCAGAAAATTTTCCTCACCACCTCTTCCCGAGCGACTCAGGATGTCATTGACCAAATATAAAAAATAATCATTGAGCTATATTAAAAAATATATGTATATCTCCATAAACATTTTAATATTTACATTTTAATAACTACTACTTTTTATCGTTCAATGACACTCTTTCTTTTTCTGAGCCGCTTCCTGCGCTTTGATGACATACTGCGGTTCCCGAATTGGCATATTTCTCGCCGCTCTACTATCGATTATTTCAAGAACCAAGCAGTCCTCGTAGAATTGTTTAAGCAGTGGTGAAATTTTTATTTCCCAAAATCTGTCATCACGCTCGACAATCGTGTACTTCAATCCAAAGAATGTCCACACAGCAACAATGCAATACTTTCTTTGCGTAATGTGGAGCTGCACCTGTACTTGGTAGTAGTACACGTGTCTTTGATTCATACGAGTGTCATCCGTTTTATCGAAAATTCTATGGATGTCCGAAATCTTATTAAGCATTGCATCGATAAGAGACACTTGCCGCGCCGCATAAGGACATTTGATCTCAACAATAGTATCGTCTCCGATAATGCCGTCAGGCGTCGCGGCAAGATATGGGATTTTTTCATCAATAAATATTCCACAATCATTAATTTCTATTCCCAACTCCACCTGCAATTGCTCTCGTGCCATCATTTCTTTTTCTTTGCCCCACTCAACAGCCGCATTCGTCAATTTAGGAGGATAAAGAATGGCTTTTACAAGATTTTGGCACGAAATTGTTTCTCTTCTACTACAAACTTTTCCAAAGTTTGAAGCAGTGAGAAGAGTTCGCCGTATGTTGTGCCACGCCGGGTTTTCATGCTGACCCCGTGTAGCACATTCCAATACAACACGATTACATTGCTGATCTTTTAGCATTTGATTATAATTAGATTTCAGCTGTTCGTAAATACGGCCTTCTATATCTGGTCGTTCTGCATTTGGTCCGTAATCTTTATCGGAACTTAATGTTTTAGCAAAATATTTTGATGTACGAACAAAGAGACCTAATTCTTTTGCCGCGTGTACGCGTTCCTGATAAGCCTCATTTTTTATAATATTTCGATTTTTTATTATTTTTGTACGTGCCGGTGGTTCTTTACCCATTGCAAGACAAGCATAACTCAATGCTTGCCAAGTATTAAATTGTACTACAGATGCTTTCACGCGCGTTTCATAAGAACCTCTTCTCGCAAAATGAATACGTTTGCCGCCAATGAATTTACTAATAACTCTATTGCAACTATCCACGGAATTACTAGAATATAGATAAAATAAACTATCAGCATTCTCTATAATGTGTTTCATTGCAATTTCAATTTTTAAAAATAACTCTGCCTTTTGTAATTGGGGCACAAGATTTTCTTCAACTTTTTTTCGTTCTCCAATACAAAAATATTTAAGAGAAGCGCAATCTTTATGCTCACCAAATACATGACTGGGTATATTTTGTAAATCTTTAATTAATCCTGCGAGTTTTTGCTCTCGGGATCCTTTACTATTGCGGCGAAACGTTACAGCCTTTACTACAGCGTTTCGAATTTTCATCACGCTGTTTGTAACGACTTTTTTCATATTTGAGATATTTCTACCACCACTACTACCCGCTTCACGTATTTTATTACACAAATTGCGGAGAAAATGATTCGTGCATTCAATCTTCTCCACAACAATATTCGGGTACGGTGGGAAATCTCTCAATTTTTTTGCTACATTACTATCTCCGTCACCAATAAATTTATTATAAATTAATCCATGCATTTCTAAACTATGTCGGAAGCCTTCGAGGATTATATCGCTTTCCATACTTGTAGAACTTTGATTATTTCCCCAATTTTTAAAGCATTTATGTTCTTTCGGTTTCAAAGAAAGTTTAGCTGCTCTTGCGCAAATAACACAAAATTTATTTTTAACACCGACAAATAAAACTTTTTGGGAATAATATCCCGTAATAATAGCTGCTCCAGATGAAGAATCATAACTACCACTGCGATAGGATCTCTTCATCCACGAGCCGTCTGTTATTACGGGAATATGTGGATGCTACCAACGACATCTCCTTTTTCATTTGCTAAACGTCTTTCCTCTTTGCCAGCCACGCGCATTTCTTCTTCCGCAGCAGCGGCAAAGGTTTCCGACATTTCATTATGATAATTTAAATTAGTTTTATTATTCATGCATGGAACATCCACAGCAGCAAGAAGTTCTTCAAGCTGCTTATGACCAGTCCCTGTCAATATAGTACCGCATACGGCATCTCTATTGACATCCAATATTCTGTCGTCTGTCGGTTCACTCCAAAAATTATCTGTGAAGTGACACATTTGACATTTGACATTCGACAAAAAATTGGGTTTTCAGACCCTGACACTTCGTTTTGGTTATTACAAGATCAGTGACATGACATTCGCCGATCCAATGAGTGGACAGTCTCTGCAATTCAACAAAAAACATGCCCGAAATCGACGATACATCGTCCACTAATCTCTGCAAAACACAAACGATTTGCGTCGATGTTCCCATCAACATGCAAAGCAATATTTTCGATATCTTCAATATTTTTGATATTATCTTCAATATCTTCAATATTTTCGATATCTTCAATATTTTCGATATCTTCAATATTTTTGATATTATCTTCAATATCTTCAATATCTTCGATATCTTCAATATCTTCAATATCTTCGATATCTTCAATATCTTCAATATCTTTGATATCTTCAATATCTTCGATATCATCCATATTGCTTTGCATTGTATTTTCTGATTCCATAAATGTACATGCATCTGCAGAATTTTCAGAAAATGTATTACGACTGTGATGTCAACGCATTATTATCTGTCGCATTTCTCTCATCTATATATGCGTGCGACTCGTTCGACAAACTTACATTTTCGCTAAATTCGCGAACGTCCGACACAGATCCCACAGAATTATCATTGAAAATATCAATAACTTATTCTGATTGAATTTTCTCTGTCGCGCATGCATCGACAGATAATTGAGAAAATGAATCCATAAAAGATAATGATTGCGATGTCAACGTGTCGTTATCTACATTTTTTTTATCCTCGCATGCATATAATTGATATGACGTACCTGGAATTTCCATAAAATTTGATACGCATTCCGATCTGGCTCTTTTTCCGGAGTCCTCAACAATTCTCTCTTTATTCAAGAAAGAATTCTTCTTACACGCTTGTCGCATGTGACGCATTTTCTGTGACACAGACAAACGTTTTACCGAAATTGTTTTATTCTTATTAGTATATTTTGGCATAATGAATGAATAATATGCCTCTAAATATTAAAAATACTAATAATACTAATAAATAATATTAATAAATACTGTGATAAAAACACAGAACCTCAACACTGAGAAACAAACAACAAAACACTCTGTACACTTTAGAATAATCTGTACTCTAATGTACTGTACTAAAAACTAAACTAAACTATACTCAATACATGAAACTAAACTGTTGTGCTAATAAACGCATCAAAATCAATGCACCAATCACATAAAAGCATTTCATGGGCGCGATACACTGCAAACGTAATTACACTCGATAGTACCTTAATGTTTGCATGATGGCAAATCGCGAGCATGGTAAGTAATTGTTCTTTTCATTTATATATGCATTGATATATGTATATGTACATACATGCATACTATATACGTGTTGACTTATTAAAATATTGCCTTTTACATATATATAAAGCATTTTATTGATATACATATAACATTTACAATTGTAATTATTATAAGCAACTTATTTTTATAACCTCTAATAACCTCTAGTATGTTATTATCAACATATGTCAGGGTTGGTAAAAATTATGTTTTTTTTTAAAGAAACTAAACATTTTGTTTTTTTGTTTAAAACATGTTTAAAACAAAAACTATGTTTTAAACATATATTTATTTATATTCTACATATTCTGATTTCTTTAGATTTAATTTTATTTCTGTATGTAATTATGTTGGCATTATTGGCAGGAAGCGCCACCGTAAAGGCAGTACTTTCAGCGCTTGCGCTTGTCTAACAATAAGCTACGCAAAGCGCGCTCTTTTGTTTTAATCTTTCAGTTTTTTCTGTGGAATAGCAGCACTGTGATGCCAGAACGAAGTCCCGGTCCTCGGCATCATAGTAGCAGCACGCACGATAGTATTCTCGCTCGAATTTTGTTAATCTTATTGTCATATTATGCAATAAGAAAACATGACTGGTAGACGACAAGATGCAATTTGGCAACATTTTACTAAATTGCAAGAAAATGACAAACTAGTAAGAGCCAAATGTAAACATTGTGAAAAAGAAATGTGTTCTTTAGTAGCACGTATGAAGTTGCATATACACAAATGCAATTCTATAAATAAAGACAAAGTGTATGATCAATTTGAAGTGGATGACATCGATCATAATGATGAATCAGAAAGACAAAATTGTAAGTATATAAATATATCAACATTGTATTATAAAATGAAACAGTATATCACATATTATAGTCACTGTAAAAATAAATTACATACACACACACATACACAAACACGTTTAAAACTTATCACTTTATGAAGTATAGCAATTATTTTATTTTTATAATATTAATTTTATTTATTTTCTAATACTATAGTATTATTCAAGAATTTCTCTTAAATATTATTTTAGTAACTAGTGAACAAAAATTAGTTGTCGTCTAAACGATAATAAATAAATTAATAATAATAATAACAAAATAATAAACAAGCGCACTAAATATATAATAATTGATTAATTGATAATGAATTTGTTGAAAACGACAAATTGCAGAATTTTTTTATATTTATATTAATAATCTGATTACAATTTTATTCATTTTTGCACATTTATTGTTTTATATTTATATATTTTTATATTTATATTTATATATTTACTGTAAATAATTTTATGAGAATATTTGCATATCTTTTATTGCAATTTTTTGTTATGCACATCTATTTTCATTAAAAACTAAAACAATACTATTTTTATTCTGCACTGCTAAGATATTAACTTGTTTTATCAAATGTTTCATTATATGTATAAATTCTCTAATATTTACTGGAAAATATAAAAGTGTTAGTAATATAATTTCAAATGCATTCTCTCATTTCATTACAGGCTCACAGAATAAACAATATAAAGTTGCTGATCCTATTGGAAATATTACACAATCTTCAGTATCATCTTCATCTTCAGTATCACCATTGCTTCCAACTTCTTCAGGAATATCAAACTCTAAATTGGATTCTTTTATAAGAAAAACGACAAAAATAGAAAGTAAAAATATTGATCTCCAAATAGCAAAATTTATATACAGTACAAATTCATCGTTTCGGCATGTAGAACACAAAGAATTTTAAAAAATGATTAATCTTTTACGTCCGGGTTACAAGCCACCAACTCGTCATAAAATTGCTAACAAATTATTAGATGAGGTTTATATTTCCGTGAGACAAAATATTGAAAAAGATCTAAAAGGTAAAATAGTCTCTATGGCGATGGATGGTTGGAGTAATCTTCACGTTGAACCAATTGTTTGTATCTCAGTAACCGATATATCAGAAGGAAATATTCATTTAATTGATACAATTGATACAGCAGAAAATAGACATACTGCAGATTATTTATTGGATTTAGCTGTTACAGCAATCAAAAATTGTCAAAAATTTGGTTGCTCTGTTAAAAGTTTTGTAACCGATAATGCAAGTAACATGACTAAAATGAGAAATCAACTCTCAGAGCGCGAAGATTTAGGCATGCCAGATATAATAACATATGGTTGTTCTGCACATATTCTAAATTTATTGGGAAAAGATATAGATGTGCCAAGTCTGAAGGATGAAGTAAAGAAAATAATAAAGTATTTCAAATATACTCATTTCCCAGCAGCTAAATATAAACAAGCAGGCGGCACTTCTCTTAGTTTACCTACAGATGTGCGTTGGAATACCTTGTCCGATTGCTTTGAATCATATTTAAAAAATTGGCATATTCTTGTAAAAGTATGTACAGAAAACCGTGTTGCAATTAATACAGAAATACATGCCAAAATTCAAAATCTTGATTTAAAAAATAATGTAGAAAATTACTTATTTAAGCTGCAGAAAATTTCAAGTGCGTTGGATAAAACTCAGAATGAAACATGTACTATTGGAGAAGCTACTGAAATATGGATAGACTTATTGCAAAGTGTTGAAAAAGAAAACTTTACTACTTTTGAAATGGATTGTTTTAAGACTCGCTTTAATATGGCGATGACACCATATCATTATTTAGCGAATTTATTAGATTATCGTTACAGAGGTCAAAAATTAAATCAAAGTCAAGTGGAGGAAGCATTAAAATATGCAGCTGCATATCATCCTGAAGCAATGTCATTTATAATCCTATATCAAGCACAAAGTTCACCATTTAGAAAATATTTATTTTCAACTCAAAGCATAAACAATGTCAATCCGTTATCATGGTGGTGTGCTCTTCGGAGCAGCATAAATGATGATATGTTTGATTTATCTATGCAACTGCATACAGCTGTTGCATCCTCTGCAGGTATTGAAAGACTATTTTCTACTTTTGGCTTAGTTCATAGTAAAATACGCAATAGGCTAGGAACAGAAAAAGCATCCAAACTCGTATCTATTATGAGAACTTTAAATTCGAACAGTTTGATTCTAAAAAATGATTAAAAATAATATTTTAATGTTTATTTTGAAGTTTATTTCTATATTTTCTTTTTATAATATATAATATATTTTAAAAATATATTATAACATGTTATAATATATTATCCTCCACTTGATTTTCATTTAATACATATTCCGGCTAGAGATTACAAAGTTCTCGCGACAATACAAGAATTTTTTTTCAAATTAAAGGTCATATTTTTATCTCCAGTCATAGTCCGCACTATGATTAGAGAGATTACTATATTAACTATTAAACATACATATTATTTTAGTTTATTTTCATTTATATTGTTTATATTAGGTATTAGGTCATATAGTTTATATTTTATTAACTTTATTTAGCTTATATGATGTATATTCATTTATATGATGTATATGTATATACATATATACACATATATATATATGAAATAAATTTTATTATATTATATACGCAAGTTAAAATTATTTAATAGTTTAATCAAATACTCCAAAAATATATAAATATATATTAAAAAACATATTTTAAAAAAGCATGTTTTAAACATTTGTTTTAAATATGTTTTAAACATTTGTTTTAAACATAAATGTTTAAAACATAACAACCCTGACATATGTACATATACGTATATAAATATATATGCATATATTGTACGCATTATATATACCATATATATTGTGACGTGACGTTTTGTTCGTCCGTCACAAGGGCTGATGAACTCGGCCGGGATCGGTCGCGCGGGCCTCCGCTCTCTCGATTTAGGGAGAGAGAGCGCGGCCTGAGCGCGGGATCGGACGCGATCCCGCGGTTTTCGCTATTTTTATCGTTTAGAATTTAGAAAAATTAGCTTAAGATTACGGTGGCAAAAACATACGGTCGACGGGATCTCATCCGATGACGACAAGGAGAGCACAAATAACATCGAGGACAAGGGGAGGCCTCGACTCCGCAAAAAGGAGCACGCCTGGTAAGAACCACGAAACTTTAAACTGAGTTACTGCATTAGAGAAAAGAACCGAAGCTGTCGCATTTTTAAATACCCGCTATTCACAGGTTCGAAGAAAACAATCAAGGGGAAGGCCACTCAAGCGCAAGAAGCGTGAGACCCCCGAAAAGGAGCGACGGCATTGTGTCCGATCCGCGGGCCCGAATTTCCTTGCCAGATGGAGCCCGATCGAAAAGGAAATCGACCGGAGATACATCCTATGAATAAAGGACAAGGAGGGCCGGATAAATCCGTACGCTGCCGCAGTCAATGTTGTCCGAGGCCTGAAACAAATAGGAAGCGAGCGAGAAACCGGGGGCCTGAGATTAGAGGAGCGAAGGCCGCAAGGACCCTCAATACCGCGCCACGGCCCTGCGTAATCCGGGAGCGCCACACGTGGCCTTATCAAATATTAATGTACCGGCGTGTCTCCTGCGGGCCTTCCGTTCGTCACTGTTCGGCGGACCAGCGTATCGAGCGGAGGCCCTTTTTCGCTGCGTTATCTAAAGAAGCTTCGAGAGCTATTACTGGTGAGACCGACGTCGACTAATTGTGAAGCCGCCAATTACGAGTGGGGTTCGGATGAGTCGCGCCCTTGAATCATCGCTGTCGTAAGTTAAGGTTTTCGTATCGATATTTTCCGTAATTTTGGTTGTCTGGAGTGATTGCGCAGTAGATCGGCGAAACGACTCATTCGAGCCGACGGATCCGCGTGAGTACTCTCTCTCCCGAGATTATTTGCCGCTGACAGTCAATAATTATCGTTTTCGTATCTATTTCATGGTCTTTATTGTGATTGAATAATTTCTGTGTATAGCGAGCTCGTATACGAAATCACTTTGTCTATCGCGCGTACCTAATGTTGTTTGTTCGTTCGTATTGCGCGTTAGTAAAATTATATGTGTCGCGTAATATATCGTACGTTATTTCATCGCTTTCGAATATTCGCGTGAATCCGTGAGATTGTTATTCTCCGCGTTATTATACGATATGATCTGTAGATGTCTTTAAGGCCGTTTTATCAGAGTGTAATTCCGACCAAATATATGAGTTGTACCGCGAGATTAATTGATTATCTTTACGAATATTAGTATTGCGGCGAATACGGCTGCTACGAAGCGTCTTTTATATTTCTTTTGGTATTGTGATTATTAGACATTCCACGCGGGCGAGCGCAAGTTAATTGTCGGCCTACGAGATAATTTTCCTCGCTGCCAAGGCCCGGATAAGCCTTGAGTCGCGGTAAAATCGTATCCGCCGGAGAATTGACTTTCGGTTCGCGCGTGCAACCTGATACTCTTGCGCTCGATCGCGAGAAGCCATGCGGCCGATAAACATCTGGCCAGACTGTTACGAATTATATCTCGTCATATTATTGTTCTTTTTATATTATTCGTTTCATTATCATCTTTCAATTATATTTCTTATTACTGTTTGTCATACACAGTTCTTTTTATTATTAATTGCTCTATTATATCATTCTTTTTCTCACTGGATAGTTACTATATTCTATTCTTTTCTCTATATTTCTCTGTGCAAAATTTATTCGTGCCTCTCTCGATTCTCTCCCGTCCCGCTTGCAAGGATCATCATTTCTACCACTTTCATTGCTTGAGTAGCCGCGTATTTTCCGTCGCGATTTTCAACCAATGCAGTATTTGCGATTTTCTTAAGGTTCGTTTTCGGCGGCGCGGATTTTCGCGCCTGGCGCCCAACTTTTTGTATAATATTCTTGCTTAACGTGCCGGTCGGTTTTCCGTACATCGCGCCGAAGGTGTGCCGTGAGTCACTAATAACGACTCGTTAATTATCCATAATTTTAATTATCTAATAAAATAATCACGGTCACAATATATATATGTATAATATAATTAAACATATTTTTTGCAGCAATACCTATGCCGCCCGGCTACATGTCGTTTGGCCACGTGCCGCCTGGCCACGTGCCGCCTGGCCACGTGCCGCCTGGCCACGTGCCGCCTGGCCACGTGCCGCCTGGCCATGTGCCACCCAGGCCTTTCAATTATGTATTTCTCATTCAGCGACCACAAAGTAAGTGTTTGAATATATTAGAACACATAAATTTTGTTTATTTTATTTTATATATATGTATGTATATGTACAGGGTGTTCTAAAAAGATACGGTTAAAAGGACCCCGGGCCCAGCCATGAGGAAAATGGATCCCGGTCAAATTGGTTGAAATTGTAGTATGTTGTACTTTATAATCTCCTGATCAAAAGTGTTAATGGGCACGAAGTCCGAAAACCATCTACTTTTCGAGTTATCGGACGTTGAACATGGTAGAAATGAGGATATTGAAGATATTCTATTCTAGAGTATCCACGGCAATAATTCTGTAGGGTCACATTTTTATGTGTGTCACGCGTGTGTGTGTGTGTGTACATATATATATATATCGTTCTTGATGATAATATTGTCATGCTTGTCATGCCTAACATCACACACACACACACACACACACACACACACACACACACACACACAAATGTGACCCTAAAGATTATTGCCGTGGATACTCTAGAATAGAATATCTCCAATATCCTCATTTTTACCATGTTTAACGTCTGATAACTCGATAAGCAGATGGTTTTCGGACTTCGTGCCCATTAACACTTTTGATCAAGAGATTATAAAGTACAATATACTACAGTTTTAACCAATTTGACCGGGATCCATTTTCCCCATGGCTGAGCCCGGGGTCCTTTATGGACATATTCCTCACACCTAAAAGTTGAAAAAATGTTATATGAACATGGGAAACGATTTTTTCAGGAGTTAA
This sequence comes from Lasius platythorax, assembly GCA_963971435.1. Taxonomy (NCBI): domain Eukaryota; kingdom Metazoa; phylum Arthropoda; class Insecta; order Hymenoptera; family Formicidae; genus Lasius; species Lasius platythorax. The sequence continues at coordinate 8,804,101 of OZ020540.1, read as the reverse complement.
AGCTCCTTTTCTGAGTATGCGACGTTACGGCTGAATGGAATAGTGACCTTATCTGCCAGGCAAAAATCAGAAAAATATTGACCATTAATGTTATGGTTACTTGTTTAGAGTGAGTCCCGATTGCGCACAGTACCAATCGGACACAAAAGAATTTCCCAATCGGACACAGTCCCGATCGGACACAGGCTCGATCGGACACAGGCCCGATCGGACACAGGCCCGATCGGACACAGTCCCGATCGGACACAGTTCCGATCGGACACATACAGTTGCATTCGGACACAGTCCCGATTGGACACAGTCTCGATCGGACACAGTCCCGATCGGACACAGTTCCGATCGGACACAGTCCCGATCGGACACAGTCCCAATCGGACACAGTCCCGATCGGACACAGTCCCGATTGGACACAGGCCCGATCGGACACAGGCGCGCGCGCGCACACACACACACACACACACACACACGGGGGTGCAAGGGGGGCCTTCGGCCCCCCCTCCCGCACCCACCCCGCCAATAGTATGGTGTCTATGGGGGTGCGAGGGGGGCCGAAGGCCCCCCTCCCGCACCCGGGCCTGTGTCCGATCGGGACTGTGTCCGAATGCAACTGTATGTGTCCGATCGGAACTGTGTCCGATCGGGACTGTGTCCGATTGGGAATGTGTCCGATCGGGACTGTGTCCGATCGGGATTGTGTCCGATCGGGACTGTGTCCGATCGGGAAATATCGCTGTGTCCGATCCGTAATGTGCGCAATCGGGACAATCCCACTTGTTTACACCTAGACAATAGTAGTGGCTGAATAACAATATGCGCATCCCTTGAAATCGGCAGAACATTGTGATCACATTTCAGTTCAATGCTTGTATTCGGGCGAATGATGGACATTTTCAACATTTGTTGTAACCGTACTGAAGGTCACTTTAAAAACATATGTAAATAAACCTACTGACTAAACAATTGTCGTCCACAATGTTTAATCCTAAATTGTTTCTTGCGTAAGTAATACAGTCAACAGTATTTTCAACATAACACTTGAAAGAAGCGTTTCCGCACCCATGCTTATATAACATTTTTTCATTCTTAAGGTGTGAGGAATATCTCCCTAAATTTTGGCCGTACATTTTTAGAACACACTGTATATATACACAAACATATATATGGGACAATCCACGTCACTTTTACCCCCCATCTGTCCAAAATTGGTATGGACGGATTTTAATGACTAAGGGCGGAAAATGTTCGTCTTGAAAAGAGCTTTCGAAAGGCGTGTGGCATATATGCGCAATTCATCATGGCGTCATAGTTATGGCTGTTTAAAGGGATAAATTCAAAATTTTAGATCCAACATGGGCAGATAAAACGGTGAAAAGTAACTAAATTCATGTGAAACTCAGTATTTGGGGGATTTTGGGGTCGCTGATTACGAATCTAAACCTAAAATTGTGAAATTCAAAATGGCGGATAAATATGAGAAACGGACGAAAATTCCAGTAAATGATCTGAAAACTCTTACTGGAGGAGTTTTTGGGTCGCTGATCACGAATTTGTAGCTAATTTGTTAAAAAAACAACAGACAAACCGTGTTAATTGAAATTCTACTCTTAGCGTTACCCAAATTACTTTTAGTCCATCCAGCATTTCCTCAAGCTCTTTTTCATAACACTTCTTGTTATTAAGAATTCATGACGTGAAATAAAAATTGTGTGAGTAAGACCCTCACGCGTTAGAAGTGAAACTTCTTAGCTTCTAGAAAAAGTGGATTTTATGCATTGCTCTTTTTGCATTTGTTAACGATTTTTATTATTTCAGGATTAGGAAATGGTTATGTGGAATTTAGTTAAAGAAAATCTCGAAGAAAATTGAAGAAAATTGAAAAAAACGCTAAGAGTAGAATTTCAATTAACACGGTTTGTCTGTTGTTTTTTAACAAATTAGCTACAAATTCGTGATCAGCGACCCAAAAACTCCTCCAGTAAGAGTTTTCAGATCATTTACTGGAATTTTCGACCGTTTCTCATATTTGCATCCGCAATATTAGATCCGCCATTTTGAATTTCACAATTTTACGTTCAGATTCGTAATCAGCGACTCCAAAATCCCCCAAATACTGAGTTTCACATGAAATTAGTTACTTTTCACCGTTTTATCTGCCCATGTTGGATCTAAAATTTTGAATTTATCCCTTTAAGCAGCCATAACTATGACGCCATGATGAATTGCGCATATATGCCACACGCTTTTCGAAAGCTCTTTTCAAGACGAACATTTTCCGCCCTTAGTCATTAAAATCCGTCCATACCAATTTTGGACAGATGGGGGGTAAAAGTGACGTGGATTGTCCCATATATGTATAAAATAATACAATAGTTTTTTCTCCTCCCTCCCTCTCTTTCTCCCCCTCCCCCTCCCCTCCGTCCCTTCTCTCCCCATCGTCCTTCCCCCTTTCCCCCTCCCTTTCCCCCTCCCTCTCCCTCCCTCTCTCTCCCCCTCTCGCCCCTTCTCTCTTCTCTCTTCCTCTCCCTCCCCCTCCCTCTCCCTCCCCCCCTCTCTCGTATAATTGAGATT
>OZ020540.1:8780945-8801333 GCA_963971435.1 Lasius platythorax | reverse complement strand
AAGGGGATGGAATCAGACGGGAGAAGGCCAATGAGAATTCGGGGCGAACGAGAAGGGAGAAGGGGAAAAGTGTTTGTATTTAATTTTTATTAATAACCTTATAAAAAATAATTTGCAATTCTGATAATTAACATTTCTGAAATAAAAGAAATATAAAATAAATATACTTTAATATGATTTATATACATATATAATATTGGTTTTTATTTTAAAATATTTCACTTTTATATAATCAGATTTATATTTATGTACAGGGTGTAACAAAAAGATCGGGACACTGAATTATCTGGGAAAGATGACGCTTTCGGAAAAAATGTTTTATACAAAAGTTGTAGGTTTTAAAATGATCTATTTATTACTCTTATTAGTTTGATCTTGAGTGGCGTCGCCAAGATCAGAGCAAGGTCATTTTGAATTTTTTAAATAAAATTACCCAATTTTTGTCATATAAATCGATTTCTCGCAATATTTTGCATAAAAAGTTATAAGAGTAGGATGGTCAAAAAGTGAATAATTTACGAGATATTTTATATTTAATTTGACATTATCTTACGAAAACTATGAAATATCTCGTAAAATATTCATTTTTCGATGATCTTACCTCAATACTTTCATGCACAAAATAATGAGAGGAATCAATTGGTGTAAGGAAAACACAGTTATTTTTAAGAAAAAGTGTAATTTGCAACTAGCAGCTAAATATTTTTTCTTAAAAGCAATTATGTGTTTCCCTTACACCAATTGATTCGTCTCATTATTTTGTGCATAAAAGTATTGAAGTAAGATCAACGAAAAATAAATATTTTACGAGATATTTCATAGTTTCCGTAAGATTATGTCAAACTAAAATATAAAATATCTCGTAAATTATTCACTTTTTGACCATCCTACCCTTATAACTTTTTATGCAAAATATTACAAGAGAACGATTTATATGACAAAAATATGGTAGTTTCATTTAAAAAATTCAAGATGACCTTGCTCTGACCTTGGCGACGCAACTCAAGATCAAACTGATAAAATTAGTAAATAGATCATTTTAAACCCTACAACTTTTGTATAAAACATTTTTTCCGAAAACGTCATCTTTCCGAGATAATCAAGTGTCCCGATCTTTTGTTACACCCTGTATATAATTATTAAATATTTGCATATAAATGTATATAAATAACTAAATATTTGTATATAAATAAAATAATATTTGTGTATAAATATTTGTATGTAAATATATGTATAAAAAATGTAAAAGTATCTATAAATATATATATATATATATATATATATATATATATATTTACATACATATACGAGGCGTGTCCGGAAAGTAAAGATACAACACGTCTAGGCCGATAGGGAAGTTCTTTATGCTTATTGTGGCTACACTGGCTTCGACCTTGATTCTTTAGCTTTCGCTCTCGCGTTTGTTTGGCAGCACTAGAACCGGCTTTGTTGACGTCACACGTATTTGAAATGGCAGCGCCGATCCAAAATCTCGCCAAATTCGAGGTGCGTTCCGTCATACAATTTTTCAACGCAAAAGGTGAACGCCCAGCGGAAATTCACAGACAAATTGTTGATGATTTGCGCGAATTTCTTCTTCAATTTTTTGAAGAAGGTCGTCACAGATCGAAGACGGCCTACCGCTCCTTTGTTCGTCGTGAACATCACTCCTACCTTCCGAGAATTCATGGCACCACTTCGTCACATTTTGCCGATTCATAACGTCACCATAAATATCAACAATTTGTCTGTGAATTTCCGCTGGACGTTTACCTTTTGCGTTGAGAAATCGTATGACGGAACGCACCTCGCATTTGGCGGGATTTTGGATCGGCGCTGCCATTTCAAATACGTGTGACGTCAACAAAGCCGGTTCTAGTGCTGCCAAACGAACGCGAACGCGAAAGCTAAAGGATCAAGGTCGAAGCCAGTGTAGCCACAATAAGCATAAAGAACTTCCCTATCGGCCTAGACGTGTTGTATCTTTACTTTTCGGACACGCCTCGTATATTTATAGATACTTTTACATTTTTTATACATAGTATGTAGAAGTATGAAACCGGAATTTCCCTATAGATGGTGCTAGCCATCAGTTTACGGACTGTAAGACCGCTTCTGCAGCGCCATCATCTCTCTCTAACAGCTGACGAAGATTTTCAACACACAACAACCCAAGTTCCATACACCGGTATATTTTTCTATAACCTTAAACATGTCGAGTTTTGTGCCTACGAACTACGATTTGCGGACAGCATTAGTTTTCTGTTATCATTTGAAGAAAACTGCTGCAGAATCGCATCGAATGCTTGTCGAAGCTTACGGTGAACATGCTCTTGGTAAAACACAGTGTTTCGAGTGGTTTAAAAAATTCAAAAGTGGTGATTTTGACGTGAGAAACGAAGAGCGTGGGAAACCACCGAAAAAGTTCGCAGACAACGGATTGCAAGCCTTATTGGATGAAGATGATACTCAAACTCAACAAGAACTCGCGGATCAATTAAATGTGACGCAGAAAGCCGTCTCCAATCGTTTGAAAGCTATGGGAAAGATTCAGAAAGTGGGAAAATGGGTTCCACATGAACTGAATGAAAGGCAGCAAGAAAATCGAAAAACCACTTGTGAAATGCTGCTCGACAGATACAAAAGAAAGTCATTTCTCCATCGAATCGTGACAGGTGATGAAAAATGGATATATTTTGAGAATCCTAAGCGTCGTAAATCATGGGTGAATCCAGGCGAACCATCGACATCCACTGCAAGACCAAATCGCTTTGGAAAGAAGACAATGCTCTGTGTTTGGTGGGATCAGAAGGGTGTAATCTTTTATGAGCTGCTAAAACCTGGTGAAACTGTTAACACTGATCGCTACCAACAGCAAATGATCGATTTAAATCGAGCATTACGTGAAAAACGACCGGAATATGGAAAAAGGCAACACAAAGTCATTTTGCTCCACGATAATGCCCCATCACACACAGCAAAACGGGTCAGGGAAACGATCGAGGCGTTCAGTTGGGAAATACTAATGCATGCGGCTTATTCTCCAGACTTGGCTCCGTCCGATTATCATCTATTCGCATCACTGGGACACGCTCTCGCTGAACTACGCTTCAATTCGTATGAAAATGTACGAAAATGGCTCGATAACTGGTTCGCTTCAAAAGAAGAACTGTTTTTTTGGCGTGGCATTCATAAGCTGCCGGAGAGGTGGGAAAAATGTATAAATAGCAATGGAGATTATTTTGAATAAAATATCTTTTATCATTTTCAAACAACAGACGTGTAATTTTTACAAAAAATTCCGGTTTCATACTTCTACACCTGTATATTTATATACAAATATTTATGCACAAATATTATTTTATTTATATACAAATGTTTAGTTATTTATATACATTTATATACAAATATTTAATAATTTATTCGATAATTTATATTTATTATTTATAATTTATTTATTTATATTATTTATAAATAATAAATAATATTTATAATTTATATCTCTCCTTGTCACGCGGTCAGTGTGCTAGCACGGAATATTCCCCATGAGCTGCTCCTTAGATATAGATCTAGTGAGATTCGCTTAATTTATATTTAGCCTCGGAGAAATTATATTGCCTTATGAAACTTATTTTAATATATTCTTTATATTATCAAGCAATCCGCTAAAAAGCTGGATTTTGCATTTTGGCTCTTATAAATTTATAATAAATGAAATACGGACTCGTATTTCGGACGGCTATCCCAACCTGACCCGTTGCTAGCTGCGCATTTCCCCACGTTTATTAGAAATTTTATTTTGACTTTTTTCCAAAAAAATAGCTCTTTAGCGGATTGCGGACGATCTTACTGATTACGAATATCCCAATTTTAATATGATTCTTTCAATATTTCGGCAGAAATTTGGAATAAACGAATCCGTAATTCACGGTCGGCCGATAGAGTTCTCCACCGTGTCTCCTGTCGACTCTTAAGATGTGTAACTTTGGCGTGATATACAAAGATGCATTTCTAAATGTTACAGGTAGCTCTGAATGACAAGTATTTGTCTTTCTTAAATTTACCTCAATGAGGATACATTTAATCACGTGAATAACTTCACCCGCCGTTATTGCCATGTACCCTAGAGACTTTAATAGTCTGTAAGCTAACTCATCTGGTCTTAGTTCGGCAAGAGAAAAGGTGTTCTGTATCACTTGCTTTTCTAATTCGCATTTTTGCGTGATACAGAGAATATCTTGATACAGAGAATTTAGTTGTTGTTTCGTATGTTTCTCTACGTAGACAAATTTGGAGTTCGTGTAAGTAAACAAATCCAGGTTAGTAACAGCAGTCTTCGTTTTAGTTTTGGAAATGTTTCCCTTTTAAGTTTCAAAAATGAATAGTTTTTGATGTTCTGTTCCAAACAGTGTATATCCGCAGATAGTATGTATTTTAGTTTGTGTTAAGGCAGAAGTGGTGTTTGAGATGGAGCATTTAATTTTACAATTCAAGCGCTATAATTAATCTAGCACGTTCATTATATTAAAACGGTAAATATACCGTGTGCTAGAAAAAACAAACGTCGACCTTCTTCCTTGGAAAAAACTCAAGTCCTCGGTAATATCTTTTGTCCTGAAAGGCAGAAAACACAAATAAAGTTAACTTCTTTCGCGCTATAAAAACATGTGAAGAAATAAACATTGCTAACCACCTTTGGCCGTCGATAAATCGATCGAGATACGTCAGGCATGCGCGAAGGCCCGCGTGGGCCTTCGATTAATAATCACACACGTTGACGCGCACCTCGCGCATGTCAGGTGCGTACAAATCTTGCAAGACCCGTCGGCAGCCATTCGAGCACGGCGTCCCGAGATCACCTTAAAATGTTTAAAATAATCAAAATCGATTGGACGCTGACTAAAAGATGGCCCCTTTGCAAAGAGATTAAAAGATGCGCCCATCGACGACGAGAGCTATCGTCAGCTTTTCGCTCGCACGTTAAACTGCAAATAAAACCGCAGATAAACCGCTATTAAATTACCGCATTTAATCTTACTCAAGATTTCGTAGTTCACGCTATCTTCGCTAATTTAAACGTCTTCAAACGTTCGCGAATTAATTAATAATTGACCTTGATACAATTTACCAACTCTTTTATTGTAAATTTTGTAAATACTTTCATTTTATTTGTGTTGATTAAACTTAATTTTGTGTGTACGTTACGTTTGGTGATTCTTGACTCAAACTCCTTGTGACCAAAAAAAGATAGACCGCTCCTCCACGATTTCAAGTCGCGCTCGCGAATAAGTGGTCTTGTGATTCTAAGGTGTAACGTGCCGCTTTCGCGAGACGGCTCGGAATCGCTAACCGGGATCAGGGCTCGGAAAGGGCTCGGAAAGAGCAACGATACAATCAAAACGGAAGTGCAGTAAAAATGTGTTTATTGCTCTAATGTGTGTACATGTACAGTGTGACAAAAGTATGTGTGTGCGTATATAAATGTACAGTGTGAGAGAAGTGTATGTCTGTGTATAAATGTACGGTGTGGAAACAGTACGCGCTGATATAAATGTACAGCGTGACAGAAGTATGCGTGTGTGTAAATGTACAGTGTGAGAGAAACGTGCGTGTGTATAAAGCTGCGAAAGATGTATATATGTACAATGTGTGGGTGCGAGCGCGGTGTCTGGTTAACGGTACGGTAACAAACGTAATGAGCGGTCAAGAATGCATGTGATATGTACAATGTAGCATGAGCGGTATGGATGTGCGTGAATGCAAGCGGTAAATATGAGATACTCGTTTACAATGTATGGGGCCGGATCGGATCGAGCGGTGGAAGTCTTTATTAAATCGTCCGATCGTACAGAAATACAGTCGGCTTTTCGCGATTTAACATTCGTGGACATTTGATCGACGGACCGGTTTGTTGTCGTCGCGTTTTTGTGCGTCCCTCGGCTCTTTAAATGCCGAGCGTGCGGCTTGTATACGCGTGAGCGCGATAGGCGCGGGGCGTGCGGGCACGCGAGCGCAAGAGCGCTAGGCGTGAAAGCGCGAGGCGCGAGAGTGCGGCTCGAAGGCGCGTTTATATCGTAGTCGCGGTAATTAGTATTTTGATCTTATTGATTGCTGGACGAGATTATTATATATCAGGAGGCGACGATTAGACGGGAACGTCCGTTAGCGGCAGGTAATTCCCTGCCCGTAGAATATCGTCGTCGCGTGGTTTGATAGGATCTTTCGAATACGCTGAAAGCTTTCAGCGGAGACCGGATGCGCCCGACCTCGGGTATTCGGTAAAGGCTGATTTAGGAAGCTTTTATTGAAAATGCCGCAAGCTCTCGGCGGAGGCTGGGTGCGCCCAACCTCGTTTTAGCTTTTCTCGGAGGAGCTATCTGGGTTCGGAGCTCTTGTTCAGGTGCCGTGCGGGCTCTGACGGAACAGGAACTGGAGTGTCTCTCCCTGTGTCGGGCCGCTCTTTTTATCAGGCAAATTTGCCTGTTCGGGTAATTCCGGCGTTAATCGTCGGGCCCGATTGTTCCGCTTAATGCGGGTAATTATTCCGAACGAATTCGGCGGCGTTTGGGCGGCCCCAGCGGCGATGCGGCAGGAACCGTCGCTCGGCGCTTTCCGTCGGAATTCGGAGCGGTTCTGAAGCGCCGAGACAACGGCCCTGGATTTGGATGTTATTGACCGTATAACGGCCCGTTTCGGTCGCAATATATGAAGTCTTAAAAAGGGTGCATCGCGCCGCTACATTTTGTCCGGCTGGTGGTCGCCGGGCAGCAGCCTTCCGGCGGATCGACGGCCGGGTAACGAATCACGGGGGGTGGATTGTTACAAAGGTGAAGATTGTAGTATTATAGGTGTGTGTATTGAGTGTGCCCTGATATTTGATCGCAACTCCCTCGAACAATACGTCACACATCTCAAAATCGCAAGTACCCGTTGGTACACTATTCCAAAAGGTATAACCGTCGTCTATATCAATACAAGATTTGTCTGTTAGATCGCATACTGTTCCGGATTTTAGCATGATTTTTCCTGAGTTTAATTTTATAGGTACATAAGAAGTTTTTAGTGAAATTTTTACGGACGCCTAGACGACAACATCGTCCCAGGTTCCGTAGTGGTCCGAATACTGTACTCTTTTGCATGTCCCGTTGACACTTATTCTACCAGCTAAAATTATGCTTCTATAATAAGTGCGGTTTGGCTTAAGGCCATCTATTATGTCTTTGGTTCTTATTTTTAATAATCCTTCTTTGTCCATTTGCATGCATCTACTTCGCGACGTTTCTTGTAGGTAGTTTGCGTAACCATTATGTACGGCTGATATGTGTGAGTGCATACCACAGTGGTGTATTGTCGTCATTATCTCTACTTCACATTGGAATACCTCTGTGTGCGCATAGCTCGATAGCTGCAATAATTGGATGTATGTACTAGTGTTGATAGGTTTTTCTATGTCTAAGTCGCATTCTCCAGGTCGCAGCAAGAAGACGATGGTCACGTTGAGGTAAGTTCCTCCGCAATCGTACGCTATTATTGAGTGGACTTCCTGGAGCAAGGTCGCTAGGACTAGTATGCAGATGGTATCCTACGGATAGAATGATTAATTAATATATATATATATACTTCTTAGTATCTAAATGTTATAGTAATTGTATAAGAGTAGTTTTACTCGAGATTTAAAAGATCGAGTGGCTCATGGTGGAAATATACAAGGTGAAGCATTACGCATAATGGCGGCATGTGCAAATTTCAGCCAATCAACTACCACTCATTTGGTAACGCGCGTATTTCAAACGTGAACGACTAATTAGAAATAAAAACACAGTATTTATATTAAAAGTAAAAATGTGTATTCATAAATAGTAATATAAACTAGTATTGTACATTAATAAACAAAAATTGACAAACAATACAACAGAAAATAAAACTTCAAAATAAAAAAAATGAAACAAATAAGTATAGAGCTATTTAAATAATAATATTACACATATGCTTCGTTTTCCTTTTATAGTATTATTCATTCTTATTTCATTATTAATTTTTTTTAAACGTATATATGTTCTGGTTCTAACTAAACATGCTATGACCTCCGTCGGAAAGTCAGCAATTTTTGAACGAACTCTATGAGTTAGTTTATCAAAAATTTTGTCTCCTAAATTAAAGAAATCACCATGAAATAATTTGAATTCTGTATTCATCACTTCTGCAGCTGGCAAAAATTCTGCAGAAGGATGAATACAGTTTCCGCGCGATATGAATGACAACCAGTTATCACAGGAAGGCATTGTTTTGGTTACACATCCTAGCATTGGATATTTGTGTCGAAATCGGTGTGCTACATAACCCGTTATGTAAATTAGTGCTTCTGATTCGATATCCTGTGCTGCAATGCTGGCCTCGAATTCTTTTAATCATTTCCACTTGTTATCCTTAGCAAAATAATTTGTTATCATAGCTGAAAAATATTACTAAAAAATGTGTGACTAAAAAGTCTAAATAAAATGAAAACAAAATTGAAAAAAAAAGATAATTAGTCAGTATCTATTTATGTACTATGTACTTATTATTAATTACTCTTACATACTAATTATACTCTATATAGTTATTATCAATAATGTATAATTAAATATTTCATAAACTGGGATATGAATTCATATTATGAAATAGTTCAATATAATTTTTTATACACAAATTATTCATATACAATTGTGATATGTTACATATTCATATACAATTGTCACACACTGACAATAATAATAATAATAATAATAATAATAAATTGTCCATTTGACACTTGCATCTGAGTCTCGAAAGGGATATAGTTATCAGAAATTGCAAGAATCTAAAAGTAGGAGTTTGCAATTAGTCGAAGTACCATCACTATCAAGACTCTCTTCGTCCTCTTCTTCCTCTTTGTCAGTCTTTTCCTGGCTTGCTTGGAAATTGCTGTTCCCAATGAACAGTGCAGCTTCCCTCGCTAACTCATCTTCTTCCATTTCATTGAAGATATGTGATTCGCAGGAACTCTCATTGTCAGAATGGACATCATGTAAATCAAATAATGGCTCTGAGGCATTATCAATTTCTGTGTTTCCTTTCGCAGAAATCGCATGTTCGGAATGTTTCCCATGAATGTACCATTTCAAACGGTTTCTAAATTTTACGGGCGATGGATGAGTATTTGCTGCTCTCATGGCTCGTAGGTAGGAGAAAAAGTTTTCCAGAATATCCTGGCACAGTTTTCGGGTTATTATGTGCTGTGGTTGAAAATTTTCATCTGAGTATTTGTCTTTAATGTACGCTAAAAGTTGTTTCAATGAGTTATTAGTCAATAATATGCCTTTCTGAAATGGCATAAGGCATGTTTTTATTGGCTACTCTCATTTTTAAGATGAATTCGCTCATTTCATCAAGAATTTGATTTTATTTGTCCAGGTCAACTCCGTAAGCACGTAAGCCACTATGCTGTCCGAATTTCGATTGAGTATTAAAGATGTCGAACCAATCATTAATTAATTTCAGCATATTTGACATTTCCTTCCAATTTTCCTTTGATTGAAATCCTTTTTTGCCACAGTATTCTAAAGCTTTTGCATTACGAAATGAAAATACTTGGGCTGCTAATTTCATTCGTTGCCGTTGGAATTCCTTTGCATCAAGATGAGCTCTACTCAAATTAAATGCAATTTTTAAATCGTTAGAATTCAACTGTAGCAACTCTTCTAAAAGAGATCTATCAAAAGTTTGACCATCGATGTTGAAATCACCCGAATCAAATAAATTATTTCTCAATAATTTAATGAGATAGAGGACGTCTGCAAATACAAAAATTTTCAAAGAATTGTCTGCTGGATGTAGAAAAAAACATTGATTTTCTCTACATTCATTTCTTTCGTATCTTGAAGTTTTTGCATTAGTAACTCCTACATTTAATTGCTTCCATAAATTCATTATTGTAGGGCCCATGTCACATGTCGTGGCCATTACTATATATCCAATTTTATAGTGCTTCAATTATTTCAAATAGAATGTCTTTGGTCATGGGTTTGGAATAGTCATAAAAGATCGGCTGTTTACAGTTTGAAAATAGACCACGAATCATTACCACTTAACACACCTTGTGTGGTCCATAAATTTGTTGTTCTCGACGTTCTAAATCTACTTTATTAGATGTATAAACTTCATCAAAAGTTATTACTGTCAGTTTTTGTGCAGTCGTTCAATTGTTTCCTTTTATTTCCATTATTTGTAGTACTTTGTATAGAATTCCAGGCTTTACCTTAAAATCAGCAACCCACTTTCGGAGAGTTGCGACACAAGGTAAAGGAATTTTTTGAACTTCGCGTAAGTAATTATAAGCTCTAGCACTTACAGACCAAAGGGCAATAGCTGAAATAATATCTTCGATTGTCCATTTTATGCGACTTTTATTCGCGGATATAATTTTCTTTACTTGCCCGGATGTAAATATAGTATGAAGCATGTCAGCCGCAATCTTTTTTCCAGAATTATTGACATCTTGCTTCATGTCTTCAATTCTGTTGCATTTTTCTTTAAACTTTTCCTGAAGCTGCAGATTTTTGCTTGCAAGCTGCGTATTTTCCTCTTTCAGTTCTTTTACCAGCGTCAAAAGAAGTTTAATATTCTCTGGCTCCCTTTCCTGGTCAGCTTCTCGTACAATTCTGAAAAGTACAATAAATAAAATAATATAATAAAAATTTGTTTTAATTGTCATGTATAATAAAACTTGAGACGCGAGGGATGTTTTGTATCAACAAATATTATAATATTGTTAATGCTTTGATGCTTATATTTTACACAAATGTGAAGCTAATATGAAATTTATACTACATATTATATATTATTTTATGATGATTACTGTTGATGTAGTTTTCAAGTAAAGAAAATTAAAAACAGATTTACTGAAAAAAAATTTTCCTACATCTTCCATTAAGAATAATACTCGAGGAGATACATACTCTTGTCCAAAGTCGATGATTTCTATTGGTGCATGCTCTTCCGATGTACTTGCATTTACAGTACAGGGATCAATAGTGATATCCGATATCGTGCATGCAGTAGGTTCCGGGATGGCATCTTCTTCAGTATTATTCTTTATACAATCAACAAGTTCTGAATTAGTTGGTATTCCAGAACTGTAAACGTTACAAGAAATTCACTATTATGGTATGTCAAATATATGTCAAGTGAATTTTACATCAAAATCAACTTTCAAACTCAAGTTTTCAACTCAATGTCAATTTTGGATTTGAACATCGCATTCCAGCTTCGAGGCTTACATCAAAGTATATTTTTTCGAGTTCTACTTTTCAATATTACATCAAATTGTAGTTTTGAATCTCACATTAAAATATAGTTTGTATTGTATATCAAAATCAACTTTTCATTCTTACCAAAATGATTTCTGTGAAGGTTCTACATCATTACTGTCATAAGATTTCCCAAATAAATATAATCGCTTGTGTCTTTTGTAAATTGAGAAATTCTGTTGGTATCGATCCTTTTTTGAGTCGTCGTAAAACACGTGGTTTAATACCTTTGGAACGTGGTTTGGTCATTTGTTCTTCGATGCAGTTTGACTTAAAATGTACCTCGCATATTCTTTCTGGAAGTAATTTTAATAAAAGTTATTATTCAAATAAAGAAATTTTTACAACTTGACCAATACCAGCAAATAAACGGGCGAAGTTGGAAGAATATTTTTTAGGGAGAACGTATCTCTTGGTTTGAGATTACAAGATTCCCTTAATCTTCCTCCAACCATACCGTGAATAAATAGGCTAGAAAAATATAGGTCCGAAAAGTCGCTGAAGCAGGAATCGAACCTGCGTCTTTCGCTTGCAGTCGCCCGGCAAGCGAAAGACGCAGGTTCGATTCCTGCTTCAGCGACTTTTCGGACCTATATTTTTCTAGCCTATTTATTCACGGTATGGTTGGAGGAAGATTAAGGGAATCTTGTAATCTCAAACCAAGAGATACGTTCTCCCTAAAAAATATTCTTCCAACTTCGCCCGTTTATTTGCTGGTATTGGTCAAGTTGTAAAAATTTCTTTATTTGAATTTATTTGACTAGCGATAAAAAATTACCAATTAGTTAAAAGTTATTAAGAAATTTAGGTTATGAACGATATACATGTATGTTAAAAACAATTTAATTACCATCTTCATTCTTGTATTCTTTATCTTTTTGACAAGCTTCCAACCATTTCAATCGCAAATCCGGATCTTGGAGAAATGTATAAAACATTACATTTTTATTGAGGACATGAGACGTCCGATTTTTGCAATTTTTTACGAAACAATTCGGCATGATGTGTGAAATAATAATAAACCACTTAATAACACGTAATAACACTAAACATAACACTTAATAACACTAAATATTACACTTAATATTTTGCTCGTGTCGATCACATCATGATGTGTATATTTCCACCATAGATCACATGATTTTGCCGAATGGGTGAAATCTAATTAGTTGATTACTCCCCACTACTTTCGGACGACTGCGCATCCTCGGGAATGCTTCACCTTGTATATTTCCACCATGGAGTGGCCATTGCATTTGTCTGACCTCCCGGTCTTTCAATTCTGCTTTGGTGCTGATCTTGCTAGTTTTAATTTATAAGCATGTTATTCGGTTTTTCCCTCTGTAATTTATTTTAATGTTGTTTCTTGGTAAAATTTCCAAAATTCTGTAAGGTTCTGAATATTGATCGTCCATTTTATTTTTGTTCGGTTCTTTTATCAAATAAGATTTATCTCCGATCCTGAATTTCCTTTCATTTAATTTCCTGTCATAATATCTTTTGCTCTTTTCTTTGGATTTTATTAGGTTTCCGCGAGCTAATTCTTCCGATTCTTTTAAAGTGTTAAACAAATTAGATAAGTAATCTTGATAGGGCTGTTCATATTGCTCCTCTGGGATAATGAAAGAGGAGGGCATCCTTGGTGTTCTTCCGAATACCAGGGAATAGGGAGTATAATTGGTGTCTTCGTGGACTGAAGTGACCTCCATATAGTTAGCAGACAAATTTAATATTTCTTATTATCTATTATACCAATCGCTTGGGAATCGTTTGGGCAAATTTAGAAATAGATTCTCATAGTTTAGGAAATAATAGTTTATTTACAATTAATAAAAATAAATTGAGCGTATAGTTAGCAGACATAATATTTAAATAATTTTTTTTAATTGTAATTAACGTGAAATTATTTGGGAAACACGTCTGTAATGTTTTTAACGTTTGGGAAATAATTATTCCATTTGAAAATCAAGTTTAAAGTACGGTTACTGGACATCAGTTAAACAAATTTTATATTTCTTATTATTTTTTATTTTTCATTATTGCAATCGTTTGGGAATCATGTGGGCAAATTTAGGAATATATTTTAGTTTAGAAATTAATAGTTTATTTATAATTAGACAAAATTAATTGAAAGCGTATAGTTAGCAGACATAACTTTTAAAAAATCTTTTTTTTACTTTTATCAATATAAAATCATTTAAGAAACGCGTCTGTAATATTTTCAACGTTTGGGAAATAATAGTTTATTTTTTAATAATTAATTTCCTATTAAATAATTATTATATTCCCTGTTCCTATTGCCTGTTTTGCCTGACATTGTGGAAAGACCTTAACTGATTATTTAGTCCAATGTACGCAATGTCCGATTGGATAATCGGATATCAGACGCAATGTGAATTCACCATTAATCGGTTAAACTCAGGTTAATAAAATTATGCAATAAAATCTAAATAAGAAATGATATGTTACATACATAAAATGATATACATACATATAGTAACCACGTTTATATAACGTATATTTATACACGCAATATTACGTTTTGTTTCATAATTTTACAATTGTTACGCAGACACGAATTATTTATTCATGTAAGAAAATATTATAAGAGCTCATTGCGCATGACTCATTTATTGCAAAATTTACAATTCTAGGATTTTTGTATGATTTTGGAAGAACATCCTTTCAAAAGATATTTTTCGCAATATATTTTAATGGAAAAAGATTATTGAATTCAGCAGTATATAAAATTATTATAAGACACTATGAGTACTTGGTATATAAGAAATATTTTATAAGGATAAAAGATATTCATACAAATTGGTTTTATATAAGATTATAAAATCAATTAAGATACTTTTCATACAAGAACTAATATTACATATACTCTGATTAAATAGCATTTATGAAAAAGAGCAAGTATAACAAAATCAGTTTTAAAAAGGTTTTTAATAAATTTTTAAAGAAATATATGTATGTATATATAAAATACATATAATATATAATTATATAGAGGCAATGTGATATATAAAGCTCGGTTACCGAATACAGCACTTTATCTGTTATCGAACGCCCGTAACAACAGTGTTTATCAATTTCAAGTTAACTGACAATTAAATTATGACTTATCACTCATATAACTTTAAATATATTAAACTGTTTTATTAATTGACTATAACTTTTATATTTTAATTTCAATTTTCGACAATTTTACAAACAAAGGTGAGCTAATTTAGTTATTTTGTAAAGTGCAATCGTACATCACACCATTACACACAATAATTTTATAGTTTGTACAAGCTACTTCAACGATGTTACCGACACACATAACACATTTTCACCAGCAAAATCCACACAGGGTGAGTGATTATAAGAAACACAACACACATCATGTCAACTCAAAATTGCGCAACAAATATCCGGCGATCCACTGTTATTAATAAAACCAAAAAAAGTTGTACAAAATATGTAGTTGTTTTAATTTCCTACAAAAATAATGATATCAAAAAATTGCGCCAACTAAATAAAAATTTATGTTATAAAATTTATTTTATTTCCAATGTTAAGAAAAATTATATTTAATACATTGCAATATAATTAAAGTAGTAGGGTGTATAGCTAAAATAGTTATTTTATAATTAACTAAGTGCACAATTATAATTTACCAATAACCATATATATTCTAAAAAGTTTAATAAAAAAAGATTATATAAAACAAAAAACAAATTAAAAATTTATACAAAAATTAAAAATTAAAAATTTTTACAAATTAAAAATTAAAAACATGCAAAAATTAAAAATTTATAAAAAATAAAAAAATTAAAAAAAATTTAGTTAAAAAACTTGGCGCTGCTAAACTGACCAATATATTAATGACATTAATTATGTGTACTTCGTACACACACACATATGCGTTAAGTTAATGCAGTTATTGATGTAATTAAATTAAATTAATTATTTGTTACTTTAAGATACATTGCAGTTATTAATCTTGAAAAAAGCAGCGCCAAGTTTTTTTAACTAAATTTTTTTAATTTTCTTATTTTTTATAAATTTTTAATTTTTGCATGTTTTTAATTTTTAATTTGTAAAAATTTTTAATTTTTAATTTTTGTATAAATTTTTAATTTGCTTTTTTGTTTTAAATAATCTTTTTTTATTAAACTTTTTAGAATATATATGGTTATTGGTAAATTATAATTGTGCACTTAGTTAATTATAAAATAACTATTTTAGCTATACGCCCTACTACTTTAATTATATTGCAATGTATTAAATATAATTTTTCTTAACATTGGAAATAAAATAAATTTTATAACATAAATTTTTATTTAGTTGGCGCAATTTTTTGATATCATTATTTTTGTAGGAAATTAAAACAACTACATATTTTGTACAACTTTTTTTGGTTAAAATATTTTTATAAGCTTTTATTTTTAGTTGGCGCAATTTTTTTATATCATTATTTTTGTAGGATGTTTTACACAATATTAAAATTCGTAAAATATTTTTTATGGTTTATAATAATACTATTTTGAAGATATTTTGAAGATAACTTTTTACAGTAGTTTTTTACAGTTATAATAACACTATTTTGAAGATCGCTTTTTACAGTAGTTTTTTAACAGTTAAAATAACACTATTTTGTAAATACATATAAAAGTTTTTCACAAATACTATGGCGCGTGTACTTGGCGCCTTTTTTTACCTTTTTTAAAAAGGTAAGTTTTTAGGGATTATATCATTTCTTTTGTAGTATATGTTAAACATTTTTAAATAAATAAGCAAAGAACCCGCCACCACCCCTGTCATATTTCATTAAAATACGACGGTCCTCTCTCTTTGCTTACTATAAATATTCAGATTCTTCAAACTTCTTTGCTACCCTTATTGTAAGAATAACGGGTAATTACAAACATTAGAAATATACATTGATTATTCAATACAATGAAATATACAATCTATGCTTCTAAGTCCATTGATAAATAATCATTGCTGCTTATCTAGTTCATTATTAAATATATAAATAAAGCGAATTATTGGCGATTTATATAAATATTTTTTTCGCAGTTTATGAATAATGCAGAATATGAAGCATGTTCACAAAATTGCTGACACATTACGAGACATTCTTTTATAAAAGGGTTGATCAAAATACAATTATTCAATGATTAAGTATTAATCACAAGTTTGATGAAAAATTTTTTTATATAACTGCTTCTTTATTTTATAATATCCAATATATATTATTTATTAGCCATCTTTTGTAAAAATATTATATAAACATCTTTAGCATCTCTAGGCCACTGCCTTTTTTTAACTTGTGCATCATCAGCTTCGACCCAAATATTAGATACTCCATCTCTACATATACTTATATAATGACCTTCATTAATACATGAACCATGATGAAGTATAGCATTCATCGTCTTATACAATTGTTTAGCTATTAATACTTTAGTTGTTGGGACAGCACATAAATTAAATTTGTGTGCTGCTTTCATTAATTTATCATCCTGTGATGAAAATATTAAATGAATAACAACTATCTCTCTTGTCAATGTTATTTCATTTTTAAATATTATATATTCAGTACAATGTTCACATGATTCATTGTGTGATTGATGCCAATGTGAAAACGTAATATTTAATAAATCATTAAGATTATAACTTTTTTTCTTCAAATTATTAAGAGAAATTGAAATAGCAATATTATTAGCAACAGTAGTTTTTGTGTTACCACAAGTTTTGCTCCGCTTAGTAGAAGTTATTTGATGTTCTATCAAATTTCTTATACAATCATATTTACGACTCTTTAGTCGTAAGAAAATCAGATGCATTTCGTTTTGTGGTATTCGAAAAATATTCTCCTAAACATTGCCGTATTGCATATGTATTTAGATTACGCATTCCATTTTCATATCGATGCATTAATATACGTAAAACATCTGATTTATCGCAATTAAACAACTGCTGCCTAATGACATTTAAATGCAATAAACATTGCAATACTGTATTTGCGTAGCATGAAACTTCGTCTGTATTTTGGAAACCATGTATGACCCAAGCAGTACTTTGTCGAACTTCTTTATCTGAACTTGATTTTTGAACAGAAGCAACTACTTTTGGCAACGCCCATGAAACATCTTTCACTTTGCGATGGCGTTTTTTTGACATGGTAATCATTTCTGCTTTTGGATTGTGTGTCTGTTTTAGACGATTATATTCAATAATAGCTTCTTCGCTAGCTATTACTGATGAAGGATCGTAATTAATTAAATGTAATCCTTCTAGAGATGTTACTCGCGACAATGCAATATAAGTTTGACCACAACTAAATACAGAGTTACCGATGTCCATAATCGCACTTTGCAAACTCAATCCTTGACTTTTATGAATAGTGATTCCATAACTCAGAGATAATGGAAATTGTTTTCTGATAACATACGCTCTATCCATCACCTCAAATTTAACACTTACTCTTTTAATTGCATATTCTGAACCTGACGGTAAAAGAAGTTTAATCTTTTCTACGTAATCAATAAATGTATCTTGTACAATTGAAATCACTTTAGCAATTGTACCTTTACAAGACCTAAACTAGCATCGATATTACGTCGAATCATAACTTTTGCTCCAATTTTAATTGTGATTTGTTTTGAAAGTCCAGCTGTTCTAGAATTATCATCATCGTTATTTGACAATGTTTTTAATACTTTCTTCTTTACATACGGAATACATTCAATCGTATCTTCAGCAATTAATAATATTTCTTTGGAAACAATGCGACTTAACATTGCATCATTAAGAACATCACACATATTACGAGTAGGCAATAAACAAACAGTGTCCGATGGTAAATTATTAATAAAATTACATAACTCATTTAATCTAAATTCGAAAGAATCACTTTTAAAAGATATTTTTCTACTTTCGAGAATCTTACTATCAGATTTTGTTAATAAACCGATACGAATTCTCGACAGTAATTCACGGTAAGAGTCATCTCCTTGCTGACGCATATTGATCGTTAATTCATCATAGTCAAATAATGTAGTCTATAAATTAACAGCACTTAAGGAATCGAGATGTTTAGCAATTTTTTCATCTGATAAATGCATAAAGATAGGATCTTCGCGTACAGGAGGTAATTGAAGCAAGTCTCCGAATAAAAGAATGTGCTTTCGACCAAACCAACCATCATCGCAATCATTAGTGTCAAATATTTCAGACAATCGAAGATGTATATACATTAAAGTCAAATTAGATATCATTGACACTTCATCAATTACAAAAAGAATAACATCTTTAAGATCTGCTCGTAAAACTTTCAATACATGATCAGATAGTTGTTTATACTTAGGAGTATGACCATGTTCAACGGGTAATTGAAGCAATCTATGCACTGTCAACTCATCTATATTAAATGCTGCTATACCAGTAGGTGCTGCTACAGCAGTATCTTTGCTGAGATTTTGTTTTATCCAGCATTTAATAGTCTTGATTAAGAAACTTTTTCCAGTACCACCTTCTCCGCTAACATATAATCGTAATATTGATTTATCCAACTCTACAGTATTGATAACTTTATCGAATACTCGTTTTTGATCCGTATTTAATTTTGCTATCATTTCCGGTACATCAATTTCTCGAATTACTTTATCACCAAGATCTTTAAAATCTTGCATTGCTTCACCAGCTTCTATATTTTGAACACCTATCGGATTTTCAGGATCATCCTGAGACTGTTGTTTTTGTAATCGTCATCTAGACATTGCTGAACTAATTGTCTCGCAGTTTCAAACGCTTTTTGCAATTCTTCTAATCTTTCATGATATTGCAATGCTTCTACAAGATGCAGTTTTACCTTGTGAAAAGATTCAGCATAAGTATCGCATTCGTTTCTAAGATCCTCTAATTTTCGCCATGGTTTAAACATAAGCAACAATGAAAAGAAATAATAATAATAAAATAAACGGCTAATAAGAGCCAGATCGCATAGGTGAGGCGCGAGTAAACACAATTGTTTAAATTAAACTACCCTTTATTATATAATTAGACGTTTCGGTCCCGCTTCGGGCCATCTTCAGTAACTGTATAAACAAATGAATTACATGACATGAGAAACATTATAACCAAAACCGGTGATCGGATTATGTATACAGAAAAAGAAAATTAAAACGTACGCTTGAATTACGAATAATAATATGACTAGCAGTGTGTCTACGCGGCATCCAGGCTACCCCGCGATCCCCTCTAGAGACGCCTCCCGATCGGTACCCGCCGGTAGGAAGCGGGATGTGCATTGACAAATAATGCACATCGCTGTATCAAATAGCAATATATCAATTGCTGTTATAAAACATTACAAGAGGCAACTCACCAAAGACAATCGCAGAGCCGCACAGAAAGCCACGAGATCCTTACGCACAAGTCTGAGAAATTGCTTTAACTCACATCGCACATCGATCATAACAATATCTATACTGTCAGATATAAATGTCAAACAACAACTGTGGTTCGCATAAACATGTTATTTGGATTATTTAATATTTTATATATTATTTTGAATATATTATAATATTGAATATATTTTATTGAATATATTATTTAATAATTCGTGACTTAGATATAAGAATGTCGTACACGGGAATAAACAAGCTTAACAATTATATTAAAGTACATAAAGACAAACAAAACAATGAGTTTCGGAAAAATGTTGTTTACAAAATCTCGTGCAATAATTGTGATGCCTCATATGTGGGCCAGACCCGTAGATTTTTAAAAACCAGAATGAAAGAGCACCGCAACCATATTAATAGGAACACATCGCAACGGTCAGTGATAACGGACCACAGATTGACGAACCACGAATTCGATTGGGAAAATGTAAAAATTTTAGACAAAGGACCGATTTTAGCGAAAAGACTGCTGTCAGAGATGATATACATAAAGAGACAGAAGAACAGCATTAATTTGCAGACCGACACGGAACAATTAGAACAAATTTACATTCCGATTATAGATAGCTTACGGCTTGTTTAGTTTTCTTTTTCTTTTT
>OZ020540.1:8719624-8780745 GCA_963971435.1 Lasius platythorax | reverse complement strand
CCATCGCAATCGGCTCCTCCACAGTCGTCTGTGAAGGAGTTGACGGCTCCTCCACAACCGCCAACGGCTCCTGCACAACCGCTAACGGCTCCTCCACAACCGCCAACGGCTCCTCCACAACCACTAGCGACAGAGAAAGAAGTTTCGTCCATAAGAACAAGTAAATTACAATATAAATATAAATAAATTAAAAATATAAATATATAACATATTAATAAAAATCTTTATTACAGTAATAAGACAGAAACCTGCTCGATGGCAACGGGCAGGGAAATATCGCGGTCGTGGATGGGGAGGATGGGGAGGACGTGGAGGACGTGGAGGACGTGGAGGACATGGAGGTTTTAATAAACCATACAACAATATTACAATAAATATGTAGTAAGTCATTTTTCAAATGAATATTATTTATTAGAATTTTATTATAATTATTTAATAATATATTATTAAATGTTACAGGTTCTCTTAATGATACTACCATTTAATGCATTGTCTACTGTATGTTCTAAATGCGTGCAACGCGGAACGAGATATGTAAAATAAAAAATTTATGTTTATGTTAAAATTATTCAACGGAATTTAATGCAGTTCACCTTAACTTTGGCGATTAACGTTTTTGGATTTAACTTTGAAATTTACTCTCCCTTTCTCTCTCTCTCTCTCTCTCTCTCTCGCATACAAAGTATATATAACAAGTCTAAAGTCAATATTCTATTACGTGTGATTTTTGTTGTAATAACCCGAAGAATATAAAGAAAACCGAATTATTGTTTCATCTGAACGAGACAGTGAATGATAAAACGATATTCTTAATATTTCAATCTCATTCTCAGGATGGTTTTATTAAGCTAGTTTAGAAATCGTTGACAATTGCCAAAATTTTCCCGCAAAAGTATGCATTAATGTCAATTAATCATACTAAACGTACCTGCATTGAATACTGTATTGCCTACTGATGAGTATTATTTTTTCCCTTCAACAAACTGAACATACTTTACAGATTGCAATTATTCATATAAATTTATATAAATGAGATTGTAAATATCTCGAATAAGCCTTTCTCTTTTTTTTTCTTTGGCTTATAAAGTGTGCATTCTTTTTAGGATAATATTGTGCCAAGGATATCATTTTATTTTTAATTTATTTTTAATTATATTATATATATATATATATATATATATATATTATTTTGATTGTGTATGTTAAATGAATGTTTTGTCGTGTGTTGAAAATGCTCGAAGAGTTTTTGCGAATTGAAAACAAGTTGTAACATATAAGTTTTAGAGTGGGTAATTATATTTTTCCAAAATTTCTGTACGTAATTAATTCTTATATTTTTGTAATTTTTCATGTCACAAATCTGCTTACATTACAATAAAGGCTCCGTAAAACGGATCGATGTAATATTGAAATGAAAATTTTTTTTTGCTAAATAGAGTTCTACTGTAAAAAAGTAAAATCGAAACGGAAAACGTTTCTATGTCACAGCTTGTCTTTTACGTCTTCAATAGATTATTATGAATGTTTTTTAACCAATAAGTATACGTAGACTCTACGTAAACTCTAATATATTCCCTTATTTAAAATTAATCGTTTCTCTAAACTGAGTCTCTTCTTCCTATACTACTTTTTTATTCATGTTATAAACTGCAACTCTATCACGTATTATAACTATACTATAGTAGGATGGAAATAAAAATTTAATCTGCATAGATTTTCTACAAAGATATTGCGCTAAAGGAACCAAGGTAACTACATTAATTGTTATGAACAAACTCCTCTTAGTAAGAGATTTCAGACACGCGACTCGCGGGCTGCAGATGGTCAGTTACATCACCATACGGCCCTTAGATTCTTACGGTAGAGGTAAGTAAAAGCGATGATTCCGATCATCGACAGGCAGGAAACGTGTGACCGTACTATTACATAGAAGGTTCTTTAGTCTATTCTGTGTGGTGATATTGACTCTCGTACCTACCGTGCGGCCTGCGTAAAAATACGAGTCTGAGACCACTGGCATAATTATAAGATGCAAATAATATTTTAATCATAATCCTCATAAATCGCATTTATTTGATCAAAAATCTTGCGATATATTAAGTAAATTAATACACGGAAGTAGATAACATATGATAATGTATTCGCACGGAAAAAACATCTTTTCAAATACACATATATTTAAAAATTTTTTTTCATACGATTACTACTTTATCTACTATTCCACATACATATCAGTATCTTAAGAACACACAGATATATTTTCATACACATACGTCTTTTAAATATATGTGTACTTGAAAAGATGTTTTTTCCGGGCGAATACATTATCATATGTTATCTACTTCCGTGTATTAATTTACTTAATATATCGCAAGATTTTCGATCAAATAAATGCGATTTATGAGGATTATGATTAAAATATTATTTTCATCTTATAATTATGCCAGTGGTCTCAGACTCGTATTTTTACGCAGGCCGCACGGTAGGTACGAGAGTCAATATCACCACACAGAATAGACTAAAGAACCTTCTATGTAATAGTACGGTCACACGTTTCCTGCCTGTCGATGATCGGAATCATCGCTTTTACTTACCTCTACCGTAAGAATCTAAGGGCCGTATGGTGATGTAACTGACCATCTGCAGCCCGTGAGCCGCGTGTCTGAGATCTCTTACTAAGAGGAGTTTGTTCATAACAATTAATGTAGTTACCTTGGTTCCTTTAGCGCAATATCCTTGTAGAAAATCTATGCAGATTGAATTTTTATTTCCATTCTACTATAGTATAGTTATAATACGTGATAGAGTTGCAGTTTATAACATGAATAAAAAAGTAGTCTAGGAAGAAGAGACTCAGTTCAGAGAAACAATTAATTTTAAATAAGGGAAGATATTAGAGTTTACGTAGAGTCTACGTATACTTATTGGTTAAAAAACATTCATAATAATCTATTGAAGACGTAACAGACAAACTGTGACATAGAAACGTTTTCCGCATCGATTTTATTTTTTCACAGTAGAACTCTATTTAGCAAAAAAAAATTTTCATTTCAATATTACATCGATCCGTTTTACGGAGCCTTTATTGTAATGTAAGCAGATTTGTGACATGAAAAATTACAAAAAAGAAGAATTAATTACGTACAGAAATTTTGGAAAAATATAATTACCCACTCTAAAACTTATATGTTACAACTTTTTTTCAATTCGCAAAAACTCTTCGAGCATTTTCAACACACGACAAAACATTCATTTAACATACACAATCAAAATAAATATATATATATAATATAATTAATAAAATAAAAATAAAATGATATGCTCGGCACAATATTATCCTAAAAAGAATGCACACTTTATAAGCCAAAGAAAAAAAAGAGAAAGGCTTATTCGAGATATTTACAATCTCATTTATATAAATTTATATGAATAATCGCAATCTGTAAAGCATGTTCAGTTTGTTGAAGGGAAAAAATAATACTCATCAGTACGCAATACAGTATTCAATGCAGGTACATTTAGTATAATTAATTGACATTAATGCATACTCTTGCGGGAAAATTTTGGCAATTGAATTCTATACGCAGAAACATATGAAACATATCACGCGGTTGTTTTATAAATTCTACGATTTCTAAACTAGCTTAATAAAACCATCCTGAGAATGAGATTGAAATATTAAGAATATCGTTTTATCATTCACTGTCTCGTTCAGATGAAACAATAATTCGGTTTTCTTTATATTTTTCGAGTTATTACATCAAAAATCACGTAATAGAATATTGACTTTAGACTTGTTATATACTATGTATACGAGAGAGAGAGAGAAAGGGAGATTAAATTCCAAAGTTAACTCCAAAAACGTATCGCCAAAGTTAAGGTGAACTGCATTGAATTCCATTGAATGATTTTATAAACATAAATTCCTAATTTTACATATCTCCTTTTGCGTTGCACGCATTTAGAACATGACAATGCAGTAAATGGTAGTACGCTTAGAGATAACCCGAGTAAAATAGCTATGTTACATCCACATCGACTCCACGTAATTTACGTGAACTACGTGGATGCAGATTTATCCACGTGTATGCAATGTCTCTTTTTCATCACTACATCAATGTATTTTTATCCACGTGGATGCAATGTTTCATTTTCATCACTACATCGATATACTTTTATCCACGTGGATGCAATGTTTCTTTTTTATGACTACATCGAAGTACTTTATCCTCGAAATGTCAATGTAGATTCTATATAGACATTTCTATTGTTCTTATTGTTAAATTATTGTGTGTGTATATATATATATATATATATATATATATATATATATATATATATATATATATTGATATATATATTAATGATCAATCAAGGTACGTATATATATTGTATATTTATATCGCAATATGATTTTTAATTTATTTATAAATACACAATGAATTTCAACGGGCTAAATAAGAGCCGAACGCGGATGGTAAAGCGTTAATTTTCGATGAAAATTAATTTTCCATCGAAATAAATTGTTGTGCACAGGGCACAAATTTTTCTTGGTCCGATACCAAGGAATTAAATTAAATCTCATGTTCGAGATTTTAATTTAAAGTAAACCCCTCTGACCCCCCTAAAGAGTTATAGGCGAGAAAAATATCGGGGCGAAGTCGCTGAATCGGGAATCGAACCCGAGTCTTTCGCTTGCCGGGCGACTGCTCTTACCACTGAGCTATTCAGACCTCTTGTGTATTTTCGATGGAAAATTAATTTTCATCGAAAATTAACGCTTTACCATCCGCGTTCGGCTCTTATTTAGCCCGTTGAAATTCATTGTGTATTTTCAAATAGAGAGCCTAAAAATTCCTTAGTTACTATTTATAAATATTTTGATATTTGTATAAACTGCAAGTAAAAGAAACTTGTATTGAACAAAACAATATTATTCTATATAGAAGAAGGAAACAAATATAATATGATATATGTAAGGATTATAATAATTACAGAGTTTAGATATTAAAATAATTATATTTCTGATCAATGATACTAATATAAATACAATGTTAAATAGTACAATGGATAAATTACAATGTTTCAGAATGAGGCATTGGAAAACAGATATATTTTGAAACAATCCAATAATCTTTCACATCCTTTTCAGGAAAAGGTAATAGTACAACTTTTTTTCTAATATCATTTAAACACCACCTGCCTAGTGATCCAAGAGTGCTTACAATATATATATTTATGCAGCTTGAAGAAAATGGATAAGAAAAGAGATCTGATTTGTCTTTAAATTTTCTGCCAATGAAATAATTTCCGTCAGTACACTTTATAATATTTTCGATTTTAATAACTTCATTGGCTTTTGTAAGGCAATATGCATCAGCAGATCTTATAATAAATTTTTTATCTGGCGTTCGAACTTTTTTATATTGCTCTCCTTGACAGTTTAGAGTTGGTCCCGTATTATGACGTCGTTCAAATAATTCATTCTTTGGAGAATTAGGAAGGCGAAGTATAGCTGCTCTTTCAATCACACGGCAAACTATTTGAGGAAGTGTTTTCCCTGGTGCATGCAAATAGTTCTTCATATGTCCCAAAAAACTCTCAAATTTGAATGCACTGAATGCTTCAAGGTGTCCATGTAACAGGCATTCCGTAACAATGTGTATTAAATGATGAACATTATATACCACAAAAGTTTGTCCATAAATTTTAGAACTATGCTCTACAAATAATCTAAGTAATTTGTCTGCATTAGCGGCAAAATCTTTGACCAACGCAGGATCGACTAAAATTCGAACAGCACAGGCAAATAACAAAAAATTTTCATAAACTTCTCGATGCATAAATCTAAAAATTAAAAAACCATCGTATAATAGGAGTCTTCTAAATTCTGTTCCTTTGTAATATTTCCAATCACTCAATCTGCGTGGTCTTCTAGCAAAATCAGATGGAAAGAAAGATTTTAGAAAATTAGAAAAGTGATCTATTTCAAGAATAGCATCACCACGCAGTTTGTATTTACTAGCTTTAGTACAGTATAACCTTGAAAGAATTCGTTTTATAATTCCTAAATACAACAAGTGAAAGGATTCCAAAGGAAATTGTGTTATAGGTTTAAGTTGAAGTCTCGTAATCAGAGGACTAACTCCCTTGTGATATTCTTTGTGAGTTTGTTGACAAATAGATTCATCTGTCCGCAAAGGTGCTTCCTCATGTGGAGGATACGTCATTCGATTACCGAACCATACACCTCTAACAGTGCATCTGTAAGACAAAATATTAATATTAGACAAAGTATTACAGACTTAATGTTACAAATTAGTTAAAATGAGCGTTAACAAATGTTTTCTCATCTGCATTTTATATTTGCAAGAATATGTAATAATTTGAAAGAACAAAATAATCATGATAATATAAATATTATTTTTTAATTTTTTATTTTAATTTTTTGAGTTCTATGATTCTATGATTCTATGATACTATTCAGTTTTATTTGTACATTAAAGAATATAAAAAATGCTAAAAAAGTTTTTGAGTTCCACACAAAAGATAATAATATAAACATATATTATTTGAACATAAGTATAAAATTATAAAGAATAAATAAGTTTTAAAAATAAAAACAATTATTTTAAAAACAAATTATTCTACAAAGACATTCGCATATATTTAAGAAAAATGCTCATTTAATAATGCTCACCTTTCACAAGCAAATTTATTGCCATGCTGGTTGACACATTTCAACCATGCTCTAGCAGGTGCATCAGCAATTATGTTTCTGATTTTTAGTTTGTAACATCTATTTTCAATGTTGAAACCATTCATTAATTCTAAAGTTTCATTGATAAAGTCTTCTAAGTAAGCGTCAAGATCTGATGGACATTTTGTTTCTCCGCACCATATAGCTATAATAAAAACCTCATTTCT
Source organism: Lasius platythorax (assembly GCA_963971435.1). Classification (NCBI taxonomy): domain Eukaryota; kingdom Metazoa; phylum Arthropoda; class Insecta; order Hymenoptera; family Formicidae; genus Lasius; species Lasius platythorax. The sequence continues at coordinate 8,773,818 of OZ020540.1, read as the reverse complement.
ATCAGCTATGCAGCCAGCAATTGGCCACAAACATCGCCGTATACTACCATAGGGCGAAAAACCATCAAAAAACACATCAATTTCAATAACATCGGACATCGTTTCCAAAATCTCTTTGGACAGTACAGTTTTAAGAGACAATACCATAATACCAAAATTTTCCACCACATATCAATTCTTTGATTAATAATATTGTACTTTTTGGTGTTTTTAAGAGTGTTTGTGCACACATAGGAAGAAATTTGTGATTATATTTCTTTAAAATTTTCAAAAGATGAGACAATGCATTAAGTGTTACATTTCTTTTAACAGCCCACACCAAGATCTTGCATTAATTTAAAATCAGAATTTGTAGATTCACAATGACTTATAATTTCTTTATCATTTGTTCCTTGCTCATATAATGTATTATTAGTAGTAGAAGCAGTGATGTTATAAATGTTATTTTGATTTTGTGACTCTACAAATGCAAAGCTGTTTTGAGGTTCCCTACTATTAATAGTAGTATTAATTGAAGCATCATCTATTTCGCATATGCTTCCTTTTGTATCCTTAAGTGCAAAACACACTTGCGATACTTTTCTTATGAGGAAACTGTGTCTGTTCGATGTCTTGTGTAATTAATTGATCGTAATTGCTTCTATGATCATGATCTGCAGAAATAAAAGATATATATTAATACATAAATTAATATAACATATTATTAACCATAATATTGGAGGAGCAAAAATTATTAAACTAATATATAGGTATAAAATAGGCCTGTAACGAGCATGTAGTGATGTTTGACAAAGAATTGAATTTATTAAAAATAAAAGATATACATTATTTGTTAGAACGGAACGTTTCGACACTACTTGTGTCTCTTCAGCCGTAAATAAATGAATACATTGACATTGATGATAAATATGATTGAGAAATATGATTGAGAATTATTAATAACAGTGGATCGCCAGATATTTGTTGCGCAATTTTGAGTTGACATGATGTTTGTTGTGTTTCTTATAATCACTCACCCTGTGTGGATTTTGCTGGTGAAAATGTGTTATGTGTGTCGGAAACATCGTTGAAGTAGCTTGTACAAACTATAACATTATTGTGTGTATTGGTGTGATGTACGATTGCACTTTACAAAATAACTAAAATTAGCTCACCTTTGTTTGTAAAATTGTCGAAAATTAAAATTATAATATAAAAGTTATAGTCAATTAATAAAACAATTTAATATATTTAAAGTTATATGAGTGATGAGTCATAATATAATTGTCAGTATACTTGAAATTGATAAACACTGTTGTTACGGTGAAAAATTATTAATATATTTGTGGACATACCATTATGATATTCATCGTCGCTTATTACATTAGTATACAAAGTAATATCTACATTATGTACATATTGTTGCTTTTTGCTATTTTTTTTGTTCAAATCATAATAAGCACTTCTTGTAGCAATATGCTCAAAATATTCTTCTTGTGCTAACATATCAAGATCCAGATCAGATTTTCTCTTTAGCCTCTTCCATTCTGTATTCCATAACCTCTAAACAACAAATGCAATATTAATATTGTACATGATAAATATTTCCAACAGAAAGCAGACATGCTTTAAGATATAAACAGCAGTGTGAATTAAATTGTAAACAAACCTGTTTAAACATTATAATGGAAGTACTTAATATACACTCAAATAACACAATTACACGATAAATGTATCAAACTGGAACGTAAATGTCAAACTGGAATGCGCAGATGCGCAATGCGCACATCAGCGCTTCGTCACGAGCAGAGATGCCAGATTTCAGACGGAACACACTTTTCAGTGAGTGGAGGAGGTATAGGCTAGCAATGTAGTGGTAGTGTGCATTGCCAGCTTACCCCCTCCACTGATTGAAAAGGCTGTTCCGTCTGCAATCTTGCATCCCTGGTCACGATTCATAAGTATTTGCGCATGTGCAGAGATCGCGAGCAGGAAGTAGTACGATGCGATGCTGTTTTGAAGACGTGCACTCGAAGGGTCCGGGAGTGCAGTGATGCCAGAACTGAGCCGCAAGCAACACGCAACCGTAGTGGGGAGAATGACGCACACAAGCGAAAACCGCGTACGTGTGAGCTCGGCGCCAATCGGCGCTTCACATGTACGCGGTTCGCTTGTGTATGTTATCCCCCTCCACTCCGGTTGCATGTTGCTCGCGTCTCAATTCCGGCATCACGAGTCCGGGATCTTCTTAGTAATATGGCCGACAGTTTTTATTACTAATGCAATATTATCAGTGCAATTTAGCATATAATCTATCTTTCATTTTAATTATTGCTATTATTATTCATATTTTGTTTCTATCATTTTCTTCTATTCCATTATTATCAGTGAATTCGATAAATATGGCTGCAGACAAACCGGTAAGTAAGATAAGAAGAAATAATGTAAGAGAGAAAGAAGGAAAGAGAGGAAAAAAAATAAAATTATATTTTATTGCAGTACGCGGTACTTGAGTTGCCTACATTTGATGAATTACTAGAATCTACTGATGTTTATGCAGTACCAGCCTGTACTGCATGGTTAGAAAATATAACCACAAAAGTGTGTGCAAAAGATGGCAAACAAATTACATTCGCGGCTCTATGTAAATGGCCTCCTGATGAAACAAAATTAAGTGATTATTTAGAAAAAAAAAAGAAGCCGATTAATACTTGGATCACATATGAAAACGTTAAAATTTTGAAGTTTTGCAGTAAGTATTACATTTTGCGTAATATAATATTTTGATATTATGTGTATCATTATTATTATAAATCTGTTGATTTTTGTTTCTTTTATGTTTTCTTTCTTATAATACATAGCAATTTGTACATTGTTAAACTTTTAATTCTGAATTGTGTGAAACTACTACTTCTTTTACATTTGATTTATTAATATTAGCTTAATATTAGTTTAACGGAAAATTATGCCTTTTATTTAATTTATAATGACTTCAATATAATTTTTGTTTTATAAATATTTAGGGAAATGTCTTTCAATATGTGTTAGTATTTATGTTTGCAAAACAATTCATACGTTGATTTATTTTTATCTTTAATTTATTATGTTTTTCTGTTTTCTTGCTTATTATATGTTAAGAATCTGTAAGACAAGCCAAAGAAGAAGCAGAGAAAGCCTTAAATGTCTCAGAGCTATCACAATCTAATATGGATAAAAGTACAAAACGTCAACGATTTGTTACTCAAAAATATAGTCCTCCTTCAAAAGAAACATTATGGAATCGACGCAAAAAGTATATATATTCTGATTCTGATTCAGATAGTGATCTTGATGATATGAAAGCACCAGTTGTAAGAAATTTGAAAATAAGTGGTTGGTTCTTTTTTATTATAATTTTATATATATTATATTTCATATTAGTTATATATATTATTTGCTATCTGTATATGAATTTCAAATATTGAATTTTAATTAAAATATATGAAAAATTGCTTTTATAAAAACTAATAGTCGTTTTGCTGTATTTGTTTTATATTATATGAAGAACTTTTGCATATAAGAACATCTAATATGTAAAATTGTCATTTTTTTAATCTTTTATATGTTTTCTTACTTTTTTTGGTATTTTAGCAAATGGTGAGGACAATCAAGTATCATCACTTTTTGATGTTGTCAGTGATTCCAACGATCATCATATAACGCAAACACAAAGTAAGGTATTTTTGATTGTTAAACATATCAAAGCAATGATCATTCTGAATCTATGTACATGTAATCTTTTTTAATATTTATACTTGTAGTTTTCATTGTTCATAAATTTTATATATATTGTTTTGTTTTACAGTTTCATGTACATCAGATAATTATAATTCAAGAATAGAAACACCAAAAACATATGAGAATAATAATAGATACGGCAAAAATCATGATGTGTTCAGACGTGACAGTATGAATAGTGCAAAGCAAGACAAAGTAGTGACGAATGAAAACAATGAATATGAAAATAATGACGATAATACAGCAATACGACAGGCGCAAGGTAGGATTACTTTTGTTCGCTTTATATGCAATTTTTAAATAATTATTTTGCGAAGAGTTCATATATATATTGCAATTGTAAAATAATATTTTATATTTATCATATACTGCTTTTACAGATATACGCAAATCAGTAAATCCCCATAAGAAATCGCCTGTCAGGATGAATGGTATGTCCAGATATGACAGCAGTATGAATAGTGCAAAGCAAGCCACAGTAGTGACGAATGAATACGATTATGAAAGTAATGATGATAATACAGCAATACGACAGGCGCAGGGTAGGATTACTTTTATTCGCTCTTATATATGCAATTTTTAAATAATTATTTTGCGAAGAGTTCATATATATATTGCAATTGTAAAAAAATATTTTATATTTATCATATACTGCTTTTACAGATATACGCAAGTCAGTAAACCCTCATAAGAAATCACCTGTCAGGATGAATGTTATGGCCAGATATGGTAGTATGAATAGTACAAAGCAAGCCACAGTAGTGACGAATGAATATGATTATGAAAGTAATGATGATAATACAGCAATACGACAGGCGCAGGGTAGGATTACTTTTATTTGCTCTTATATATGCAATTTTTAAATAATTATTTTGCGAAGAGTTCATATATTATTGCAATTGTAAAAAAATATTTTATATTTATCATATACTGCTTTTACAGATATACGCAAGTCAGTAAACCCTCATAAGAAATCACCTGTCAGGATGAATGTTATGGCCAGATATGGTAGTATGAATAGTACAAAGCAAGCCACAGTAGTGACGAATGAATATTGTTATTCCTCGCGGTGCGAGCGCATGAAAATTCGGGATCGTTGCCGAATGAGGAGCTGGGGCCCCGGAATCGTCAGGGTCTCGGGGTCAAATAACTTAATTCTTGTACACTTTTCAACTCTTTATTTTAATTAAACGAGTTCACTTGATACACTGGCGCGTGTTTGTTTAATACACCTTTCTGCGCTAGGTTATAAAGTATTGTTCGCGGCTCAAGGCGCGTTAAATTATGTTTCGTCGATCTCTCGCGACTTTGGCGCGTTAAACGATTCCCGTATTAGCGATAATTTAATTGATCTGGTATTACTCAGATTTGATATACGATTGCCCGGCGCGCATCCGCGGCGGGCCTTTTATCTCTTCGTTATTTCCGGGATTTTCGGGGGCGCGACCAAAGTCCAAGTGCAAGCGAAGCAGGTTTAAAGTTGAACCTCTTCGCTTGCACTTTCGCAAGTTTTTTGGGCGATCGCGCGTGAGTTACTGTGCGAGCATTCCGCGCGGTCAATGCCCTTTTATTTCGACATTTCATATTTAAAAATGTGGTTATAGCTTCCGGGCTATAACACCCCTCCCCCGTAGAAAAAAGAAAAACGGAGGTACGGAGTTTTTCTCTATCCCAAAAAATAGTTTTACTTAAGTATATTACAGTAGTGTTTTCCCGTGTACATATTTTTATTATAATCGTTTGTACTTATTACTAAAATCTCGTACTCTGACTTCTTCTTAATATAGACCTTGGTATGCGGAAGTCGTCTTCGAAGAATGAGACTGAGGGTCGTCTTAACGGTTTTTGTTTATTTCTCTTTCTTAGCACTATGTAGATTATTATTGCTATGGTAATTACTGTTATCAATATTCCGCTTGTTGCCATTGGGTAAACGAATTGTTTTTTCGTATAGAACTTATTCTCGTTGTTTTGTAAGTCTTTATTCATATCTTTTAACTTATTTCTCAATTCCACTAGTTCGGATTGATGCTGTAGTATGTTTTGTTGTTTCTCGTCTAGTGTGTTCGTATCGTCTCGTAAGAGTGTTAAGTTTGCTTCTGGTAAATAAGTTTCTATACTGTCATCGTTTTGTATGGCTTCTTTCGGCTGGATAGTGATTTCAGTCGTTTTTATTTTACATTTATTTCCTATTCTAATTTGACCCGTTTTCTTAACTATTTTTCTTATTTCGTTATGATCCTCGCATTGGATCGTTATCGGTTGTTCGTTTATCGTTGAGTATAGCCAAGTGAGGGGCTGACGCAGTGGTATCCATATTGTGTTCGTCACGATTATGTGTCTAGTATTACAGCTCTCGTGTTAGTGTTGTAAATACATTTGTACCTCGCATGGTGTGTGTGAATTTAAACGGTGTATTGGATGTGTTCTTTCGCAAACGTATTTATTTTTTATTTGTATACATTTGTCTAACTCTTTTTCTTTTATCTCAATATACGTCAGTCCTTCTTTATCTAATGCTATTAGCTCGTTTCTTATTTCTACCTGTGTGAATATGTTTTTGCTGTCGTATGTAGGTAAAGGAATTACATTTATTATGTCGTATATTGGTTGTGCGATGAGCGGGAAACGCATTATCGTAATTATAACCGGTCCTTCGCGGTATATGTTTAATTTAATATATTTCGCTATTTCCAACCATTCCTCGCTTCTTATTTCGAAGGGGAAATACAAGCCTTGAGGTAATTGGAGCGCTGCCTCTTTTAAATGTGTTATAATATCGCTGATAGGTGTTAGTAAAGGATGCATTATACCTTTACTAGCATATGTGAGATATTCTATCACATCTTTCGCGTCCCTAATTAGGTCGGTTATCATCGCGGTAATTACCGTGAAATGTTCGGTTATTTCTTCTCGCGTGTAATATTCCCTGACATAATGATTTAACAATTTACCATTATGGTCTAGTATGTTTTCTAGTTTGTCTAAATGTACTATAGTACTATTTAGGACCTTAATTTGATTTTTTGTAACATGTTGCAACGTTTGCTGCTTATTCTGTAAAAGATTTAGTTGTTCATTTATTAGTTCCCTATCGTTCGCGTCCATTGTGCCGAACAAAGTTTTCGCTATTGACCCGATTCCGTCTACGAGACCTCTACGTTTGTTCGTCCGTGTTTTGTACAAGGTGTTTATTAAAGTAATTAATTTTGCTAACTGTCTCGACTCGTTTTTTACGATTTCTTTTAAGTTGTCGCAAGTACGTTTGTTGTGGTCGTCTGATTTTATTTGTTCGCATGTTTCGTATGTTTGTTGCGTGTATTTGTTTATTTGCCATGTCTTGTCATTTAAGGCCGTTATATCCAATTTGGTAACGATTTTCCATGTTTTCGTTACTTGCTGCAGTTGTCCTATTTTCTCGAAGTACACTCCTGGATGGTTGTGAAATTCCTCGATTTCGTATCGGTGATTTGTATCGTGCTGCTCGGTTAGCGCTGATCTCATCCCGAATATGAGTATTCTGGAATTACATATTTTATCCTTTTATCGTTTCTGTCGGCTATAATTTCAAAAGTTTTTTATTTCATATATTTTGTGCTACTGAAATTTTTTCTTCAGTCAGTTTTTTACTGTCCACCCGCACATTTCTTTTTACTTAATTACACGAACATTAGAAAAGATGGTCTGTGCTAACGTGCCTAAACGCGGTAATTATTTTGTTTCTCCACTACTTGTGGAGGAGGAGGAGGCTCCCAACGGGGGGCTTTTCTCCTACGCGGAGATGTATGCTGTGTTGTCTCGCCTTGCCGAGACATATGACTGGGGTCCGGCTAGGGGTTGGTTGGTCGAGGGTACAGGGTGGTTTTACCCCCTTACTCTGTTCGACCGATTTTCCCCGGGCTTTACATGGGAAGTTCCCTCGATTTCGGAGGTTTTCTGTCGTGTCCGCCTCAACTTTTCATTTGATATGTTGTGGCGGTTTTTCCTCGAGCGCCGCTTGGAATAGGGTAAGTGTCTTTTTATTTATTCTTTATTAGCGTTTTTATTTTATTTGCATGTGTTTGTAGCGTTTTCTTTCGTACTGTGACGGTTTTTATTGTATTTCGCGAGCATGGGCGTTAAATTCGAGTATCCGGTGTTAATATAATATTCTGGCGGATATTATTTCTTCTCTTATTAACTTACGGGTGTTTGGTTTCTCGGATTTTTTACGCTGCTACTGACGCTTTTTTCTTTAGTCTGTTTTTGGCTGTCGATCTGTCGTTATATCTTTTATTATTATAAAAAATATGTCGTGCAAAGATTGCGGTGAAAGTTTTTTCATGAGAGGTCGTACTCTCTTATGTGAGTGGTGCGAGCGCGGGCCCGTCGTAGGGCTCGAGTCCTCTAGTGACCCGGTCGTACGGGCTCTTTCTGCCGTCTATAGGGGTGGCAACACCCCTTTTTCACTGCGCGTGACCGTGGATGTGGCCAGTGGTCGGCGCACAGTGTCCGAATTGGTGCCCTGGAGTCGGGGATTTATTTTCGATGTCCCGTACCTAGCTCGTTACCGGGTGCTTGCTCCGGATTGTTTTCCTTGGATGCGGCTTACTGAGTAAGTGTTTTATTTCTTATTACCCGTCTATAAACGCTTTTAGTCGGTTTGTGTGCATGCGTATTGTCTTCCTACCCTTTTTAACCGTATAGTTCACGTCGGAATTTTTTTCAATTATCGTATATGGCCCTGTCCATAGCGCGTCTAATTTTTTCGATCGTCCGCGTCGTAGTGTCTCATCATATACGAGTACTTTGTCGCTTACTTTAAATTTAATTTCTTTCGCGGTTTTGTCATAGTATTCTTTTGATTTTTGCTTTTCTTTTTTTATATTTTCCCTTGCGTTTTGGTTTGTTGCCCGCAGCCTTTCCCTTAATTCTTGCGCGTAGTCTTCGTAACTGTACGTCGCTCGCGGGGGCTTAAACAGTGCCGTAGGTAGGCTGGCTTGGTGCCCGTAGACTAGCTCGAACGGTGTATAGCCCGTGGCTGTGTGCGGGGTCGTGTTATAGGTGAACATTGCGTAGGGTGTCCACTCGTCCCAGTTTGTTTGATCTGAATTTATATAATGACGAAGGTATTCGGCGAGGGTGCGATGCGATCTCTCTAGCGCTCCGTTACTTTCCGGATAATAGGCGGTTGTTTTTATTTTTTCGATTTTAAGTAATTTACAAGTGTTTCTAAAGATTTCACTCATAAAATTCGTGCCTTGATCCGTTAAGATTTTATCCGGTAGTCCGTATTCGAGTACGATTTTTGTAACGAATTCCTTACTTATTGTATTCGCTTCCTGATTCGCAATCGGTATCGCCTTACTAAATTTCGTGAGGCTATCTTGAAACGTTAATAAATATTTATTTCCGCTTGTAGTTTCCGTTAATGGTCCGACGATATCTAACGCGCATTTTTCGAACGGTTTTGTGGGAGTATCTGTAATGATAAGCGGTGCTTTATTTCGTCGCGATAATTTATTTATTTGACACGACTCGCATTTCGAGATATATTTCTCGACGTCTTTTGTTATACCCGGCCAATTGTGATTTAGCCGGATTCGATTTATCGTTCTTTCTACTCCTTGATGTCCTCCTGTGGGGGCATCGTGATATTCGTAGATTATTTGCCGCTTTTCCTCCTCTGTGTAGATTTTTGCGTCTTCTTTTTCTTTTACTTGGAGAATTTCTTCCTCTCTCTCTTCCGTTTCCGCGTCTCTTGTTACCTGGCGGCTCAACGCGTCGGCGTTCGCGTTCGCTCGTCCGGCCTTATGAATGATTTCATAGTCGTATTCTTCTAATTTTAACCTCCAGCGGATTAATCTTGAGCCGGGGTCTGTTACATTGAATAGCCAGATTAATGGCTTATGATCTGTAATTATTTTAAATTTTGTTCCATAGATATATGGTCGGAAATGCTTTACTGCCCATACGATGGCTAGTAATTCTTTCTCTGTCGTATTATAATTTTGTTCCGCACGCGACAGTACTCTGCTTGCGTAAGCAACGGGGCGGTCACTGCCTACCTTGCGATAGCACAGCTCCGATTGCATAGTCGGAGGCATCAGTGGTCACGTTAAATTCTTCACTGAAATCTGGGTATTTCAACACTGGCGCCGTAATTAATTTTTCTTTTAATGCTTCAAATGCATTCTGTTGCTCTGCCGCCCATGCGAATTTTTCGCTCTTCTTCGTTAATTTCGTTAACGGTTTGGCGATTCGCGAAAAGTCCTCGATGAACTTTCGATAGTATCCTGCTAACCCTATGAAGGCTTGGATGTCCTTCACCTTTTTTGGTATCGGGAAATTTTTTACTGCGGTTAGTTTCGATGGGTCCGGCATTATTCCGTTTTCGGATATGATGTGCCCTAAATAGATTACCTCTTTACGCAGGAATTCGCATTTCTCCGGTTGCAATTTCAAATTGTTTTCCCGTAATCTCCGCAGTACTTCCGTGAGTCGTTTGTTGTGGTCCTCTAGGCTGGATCCATAAATTACGATGTCGTCGAGGTAGACTAGACATTTTAGCCCTTGCATCCCTATCAGCACCGAATTCATCAATCGTTGGAAGGTTGCTGGTGCATTCCTTAATCCAAACGGCATGCGATTGAACTCATAGTGTCCGTAGGGGGTTGAGAAGGCTGTCTTCTTTTTATCATGCTCGGCCATTGGTATCTGATGATACCCCGATGCTAGATCTAACGTAGTGAAATACTTGGCGTTTCCTAGTTGATCCAATATATCGGTGATATTTGGTAACGGAAACGAGTCGCCTATCGTTAGATTGTTTAGTCGTCGGAAGTCTATTACTACGCGGAGTCTCGGTTTTCCGGATGCGTCAGGTTTCTTCGGCACTACCAGTAATGGTGCGTTCCATTGGCTAGCGCTTTTCCTGATTATTCCATCTTCTAACATTTCCTGTACCTGTTTATTTACTTCCGCCTTATGCTTCTCGGGAAGTCGATACGGTTTCATGTTAACCGGGGCGGTGTCGGCGCGCGTGCTTATCTCGTGCTCTATGGTCGCGGTGCAGGACAGTGGTTCTCCGCTCAAATGGAATATATCACTGTACTCCTCGCATATCCTATGTATCGCTTGTTTTTCTTCGTCGTTTAAATGGTCGGTCCGTAATATTTGTCAGATCTCATTTTTTCGTGACGAGTAATTTCGCGTTTTTTCGGACTGTATTGTATAGATCGCGTGTGGGTTATCTACGTCTATATCTTCTATCTTTACTAGTGGTGTGCGAATTTCTATTGTTTCGTCTGTGGTATTTATAACGCTGATCGGACACGAGTAGTTTTCTGGTTCGACTAGGCATCGTCCGATGTAGATTCCTGGCGCAGGCTCTTCCGCTTTTATGACGCCTATCTCGTTGCGATCGGTCGCGGCTTGTACAATTGTTTCGCTGCGCGGTTTTAGCGTAATTTTATTATACGGCATGAGTTTTAATACGGCGTCTCCTATTTTGAGTTCCCGCTTTTTATAGTCGCATGATACTTGCTGTTTTCGGAGAAAGTCGATTCCCAGGATGCCCTCGTATTCCATAGGGAAGTCATCCTTTACGACGTAAATCGCGTGCTTAATTTTACGACCAGCTAAGTCGATTGTCGCGTACATTTTACCTATCGTCCGTGCCTTATGTCCGGTTATTCCGACGAGTGTAATTTTATCTTTGTAAATCACGGTCTCGCCCTTTAGTTGCTTAACTTTTATTAGCGAAATAGTTGCTCCGGAATCATATAGCATATTTACTTTTCCGTTTTTTGTCTCGCGGATCGGTAAGGTAATTAAATCTAGGCCGGCTGTTCCTCGCGGTGTTCGTCGTATATGCGTTACTTGATATTCGAGCGCGCGCGTCTTCTTACTTTTCTCTTCGCGTTCTTCCTCTTCGTCGCTGCTACGCTCGGTATCCGTATCTTTTTTTCGCGCTTGATATATCTTTTGTTCGCCTTTCCTTTTTTCATTGTGCGATTTTTTATCATTATTTTCGCGCTTCGCGTGATCGGGCGTCTTTGCTTTCGGTCGTCCGTTCAGTGACCAACATTCGTCGCGGTTGTGTGCGCGTTTTTTGCAGTGTTTGCAAAATTTTTCGACCGAGTTAACGCGTGATTTATCCGGTTTCGGTAAGGCATATTTGCTACTGCGGCAATCGCGCTCGTAATGTCCGGTTTTCCCGCATTTGTAACATTGCGTTGTCGTTCCTCGGTTCTGTCGTGAGGAGTGCGTTTCGCTTTTATTCCGGCTAGAAAAATTGTGTGCTCGCGTCGTTGTCGGCCCTATAAGCTTTTCTTCCGTGCTCGCGCCGGTTATCGCCTCCTGCAGCGTTGCGTATCGCTGTGAGCGGACGAGGATTTTTAGGTCGTCGTGTAATCCGAGTTGGAAATTTAATAAAGCTTGCTTCTGTATTGTGTCTAATATTGCTCGTTTATATGCGGCGGAATGATTTTCGCCTTCTATCATCGAGTCGTATAATTTCATTGCGAGTTTATCGACGCGTTGCCCGAAATTTTGCGCTGATTCGGCGGTTTTTTGTTTTAGCGAGTTAAATTCAAGCTGTAAGTGCGCGGTGCTTTGCTTGCTTTGATAACATTTTTCGAGTTGTTGCTTTAATTCGGCGTATGTTTGTATGTCTCGCGTCTCAAAGTCTTGCATGGCCTTTCCCTTAAGCTTGGTGTATAATATCGCTTGCACTAGAGATTCTTCCTCTGCGGGATTTATGTTCTGTATCGCGTAGGTACTGGCGTTTAGAAATTCCTGTAGCTTATTGCGCGAAGATCCATCGAATTCCGGGATCATTATTCTCGCTTCTTTCAGTGACATGTAATTCGGCGCGGTACCGCGTCGGTTTCTTATGTCTCGCTCGGTTCGCCCGTACGTCATGTGATACTCGTCGTTATCATTTTCTCGACGGTCGTATGGATGACTCTCCGCATTCTCTATACGCGTTATTCGCGTGCTTAACGCATTCATATCTGCGCGAAGTAAATTTAATACGTCCAGTATTTGTGTGTGGTCATTTCTGTCGGTATTGTGTTCCGTGTGTCGGGTCTCGCGATCGTGAGCGTGTACGTGTATGTCTCGGCGGTTCATGCGCTGCTCCTCCTTAAGGGTGCGCGGATCGCGCCTCGGTTCGCGGTTGGTATTTAGTGCCGAATTTGTCTCGCGATTTGTGGGCGGTTCGTGCACGTCGGCTAATACGACGCGTTCGTCTATGTGCCGTATGCTATTTCGAAGATGTTCGATTTCTCGATCTATGTCGTCGTTCGTCGCGTTCGCTGGCGGCGTATACATGAGCGACATTATTTCGTCTTCGTTATTTTCGTTCGGGTCGAAAACACTGCTATCGTAAGACATTAAAGAAAATTCGCCGCGTTGCGATACGTTGCTCGGCGTTCGGCTAATGCGCGGTCTTATTGGCTTTTGGTTCGCGGTAACTGAGTCGAGCTCGTGTTTCGCGAATAAGCTTTCGTCGAAGCTAGAAAAAGGAAATTCGCGTTCTACTACTACGTTCGCAGGTAGTTCAGAATCGCTATCGCTAGAATAGTACGCGTCTAATTTTCTGCGCACTTTTTCGAGGTTTGATTGAACTCTCGGGATCGCTTTATTAATTAATATGTCGGCGTCGCGATTAGTAAATGGCAGGTCGTATTCGTTCGCGACGTCTTCGGGTTCGCTATCGCTCGAGTATCGGGTTTCTAACTCTCTACGCGCGTTGTCGAGTCTTTGTCGTTCTCGCAGTACGCGTAGAGTTAATCGGGCAGGTTCGCTATGTAACCACGTTTGATTCGCTATCGGTGGTACGTTAGCGCCTTCCGAATGCATGCGATAAAAGTGTATTATTCGGACTTACAGTACTACGGCTCGCATCGTTACGCTTTGCGCTGGCTGCTGCTGACGCTGCGGTTCCTCGCTCGTTGGCGGGTACGGCTGACGGCCCGGCGTTGTCAGTTGATACGGCGGGTCGTCGCTCGCTGCTGGTGCGTTGTCCGTGCTGTTGTCGTAGGTCGGGGTGCCTACTCGGGTGTCTGCTGCTTGGCCGTGATTCTCTCACTGCTCTGCTTTCCCGTGTTGTCCGTTGTCCTTGTCCGTCAGCTGTTACACTGGCGTGCCTGATTAACCACCTTGGTTTTGTTGCAGGTCTTAGGAGCCACGAGTCCGGTGACGATCCTTCGGCAGATCCCACCGCTGCCACCAATTTTGTTATGCCTCGCGGTGCGAGCGCATAAAAATTCGGGATCGTTGCCGAATGAGGAGCTGGGGCTCCGGAATCGTCAGGGTCTCGGGGTCAAATAACTTAATTCTTGTACACTTTTCAACTCTTTATTTTAATTAAACGAGTTCACTTGATACACTGGCGCGTGTTTGTTTGATACACCTTTCTGCGCTAGGTTATAAAGTATCGTTCGCGGCTCAAGGCGCGTTAAATTATGTTTCATCGATCTCTCGCGACTTTGGCGCGTTAAACAATTCCCGTATTAGCGATAATTTAATTGATCTGGTATTACTCAGATTTGATATACGACTGCCCGGCGCGCATCCGCGGCGGGCCTTTTATCTCTTCGTTATTTCCGGGATTTTCGGGGGCGCGACCAAAGTCCAAGTGCAAGCGAAGCAGGTTTAAAGTTGAACCTCTTCGCTTGCACTTTCGCAAGTTTTTTGGGCGATCGCGCGTGAGTTACTGTGCGAGCATTCCGCGCGGTCAATGCCCTTTTATTTCGACATTTCATATTAAAAAATGTGGTTATAGCTTCCGGGCTATAACAATATGATTATGAAAGTAATGATGATAATACAGCAATACGACAGGCGCAGGGTAGGATTACTTTTACTCGCTTTTATATATGCAATTTTTAAATAATTATTTTGCGAAGAGTTCATATATTATTGCAATTGTAAAAAAATATTTTATATTTATCATATACTGCTTTTACAGATACACGCAAGTCAATAAACCCCTATAAGAAATCACCTGTCAAGATGAATAGTAAGTTGCATTCTTTCAATAAAAAGCTGCAAATTGTAATATATATTCACAGTATTAGTTGTATTTTTACTATCAAGAAATTTTTTTTCTTTTTCCTATAGCATAACATAAATAATTTTTTTTAACAAAATATAGGTTTCAACGAAAGGACTATAATGGCCGCTATAAGTGATTTGCGAAGTCGTATTGATAAACTTCATATCACTGTTATGAAAATTTATACTGTAACGTGTCAACCTGAGGAAACGCTTAACAATTCTATCGGGATTCCAACTCTTCCGTTAATTTCTATGGAGGCATTTAACGAATGGGAAGAGTTTAATTTGGACAAAGAGCAAAAATTGATAATGGTAAGCAAATATTTTCTCTCCCCCTTATTTAAAAAATACCCATTATAGTAACTTTCCATATTTTTATGTGTTACAGATTCGACTGTTAGTAGAGCATGGCAGAGAAGATTTAAAAGGTTCTGTATATTGTATTATGCGCAAGCTGATGACAAACAAAGTCGCAGTAAATTTTAATTTGAAAGGAACAAATAGAGAAGGAGCAAAAATTTAAAAAAAAGAAATTTCTAAATACAATATCTTATGGTCTTGTAATTGGTGAGTTTTATTTTCAGAGTAACAACATTTAATATATTATAGTAAATATGTTAGGTTATGCAATTATCAAATTTATATTAAACTACAGGAATTAATCATATTAGATAATATAATAATACAAAATGTGATACGCCAGATCTATTATATTATAAATACATTATATACAGTGGCGTGCAAAAGTTTCCGGCCAGAGACATTTCGTACTCTAATGTATTTAAATAAAACCTAATGATTTTTTACCATTATGAGATGTGAGTATGAGATATAGAAAACAAAATAATATAGTAAAAGAATATTATTTATGTTCGTGAAAATATTTATTATTATAATTGTTATATTTACATGTGCAAAAGTTTCCGGCCACATAATATATTTGACGCAGTAGGACTTTAAAAAGTTGTTTACGAATAAGTATCGCGTTGAATGTTTACACTTAGTTCATAGGAAGTCGTCGAAGCATAAACATGGCTCGGAATACGCAAATCCAAATTCATGAGAGAGTAATTAAATTTTCAGAAGAAGCAAAGTCTTCTCGTGAGATTGCTTCACTATTATCGATAGGTAAATCAACTTTGAATGATATTATTGTTAAATATTGTTCTGGATATGGTTTAAAAGATCGTCCGCGTAGTGAAAGACCACGAAAAACATCTAAAAAATTAGATCGTATCATTAAATGCAAATCAACTGCGGATGTCAAGAAAACTGCTGTCGAAATTGCACGCGAACTAAAGGATGAAAACCTAGCCAATGTTAGCCGTAGTACTGTGACACGAAGACTACATGATGTGGGACTTTTTGGCCGTATAGGTATTAAAAAACCATTAATCAGTAAAAAGAATAAGAAGACCCGATTACAATTGGAGGAAGTGTATTCCTACACCGTGCTTTACAGTAGGAATTTGGTACCGAACGTCATTTCTCGTACCAATAGGACGTCGTACATGTTGTCTACTATCACTTCCAAAAAGATTAAATTTAGATTCGTCTGAGAAAGCTACTTTTTTCCAATCTTCGACTGTCCAATTTAGGTGATCTTTGGCAAATTGTAATCGGGTCTTCTTATTCTTTTTACTGATTAATGGTTTTTTAATACCTATACGGCCAAAAAGTCCCACATCATGTAGTCTTTGTGTCACAGTACTACGGCTAACATTGGCTAGGTTTTCATCCTTCAGCTCGCGTGCAATTTCGACAGCATTTTCTTGACATCCGCAGTTGAATTGCATTTAATGATACGATCTAATTTTTTAGATGTTTTTCGTGGTTTTCCACTACGCGGACGATCTTTTAAACCATATCCAGAAAGGTATTTAACAATAATATCATTCAAGGTTGATTTACCTATCGATAATAGTGAAGCAATCTCACGAGAAGTCTTTGCTTCTTCTGAAAATTTAATTACTCTCTCATGAATTTGGATTTGCGTATTCCGAGCCATGTTTATGCTTGGACGACTTCCTATGATCTAAGTGTAAACATTCAACGCGATACTATTCGTAAACAACTTTTTAAAGTCCTACTGCGTCAAATATATTATGTGGCCGGAAACTTTTGCACATGTAAATATAACAATTATAATAATAAATATTTTCACGAACATAAATAATATTCTTTTACTATATTATTTTGCTTCCTATAACTCATACTCACATCTCATAATGGTAAAAAATCATTAAGTTTTTTTTTAAATAAATTAGAGTACGAAATGTCTCTGGCCGGAAACTTTTGCACGCCACTGTATATGCGTAAAGCCCGTAGCAGACTTATGCATTGAAGATTGAGATTAAAGATTAGAAATTGAAATTTGACCAATCGAAACAAAGAAATTTTAATTCCTTTTATTTAAATAATTAGTCAAATTGAAATTTTTAATCTTCAATTTTCAATCCATAGTCTGATACAAGCTTTCAGTATATAATACGTGTTTGTAGTACACTGGATCTGATGTATCATATTTTTTTACTATTATATTATAAATATAAATAATTCTTGTAGTTAATATAAATTTTATAATTGCACCTAATACATTTGCATTAATATTCAATTAATATGTGACATTTTATTTGCAGCTGCTTTAAAGAGACATTCACAAGAAAGGAAAGACAGAGGTCTTCACTTTTTATATAATAGAGAGATTGCAGACTCCCATATTGCAAATTGGTTAAAAGATGCAAAAAAACGTCTTGAAAATGAAGAACTTAGATTAAAAAAGAACAAGCAACAAAACGAGCAAATGGAAAACAATAATGAAAGTGAATAATATATATAAAGCCTAACAGAGCTACATTATTTTCTTCTATGTTTGCCAATATTTTATGTTTATTGCATATATATGTTACAGTTACACCAAAGAAAATAGATCGTCTATTTTCTTTGGTTACACGATGTTACGTTTATATGTATATTTTGGGATGACCCAGATAAATTGGAATTTATATATCAATATAAAAACATATGTTTCTCATATCCTCATCAATAAAAATAAACATTATGCAGTTTCTTACATTGTCTTTCTTTATTTTTAATTTAAAACCTTGCATGTATTGAAAAGAATCTACTCGATTATAAAACCAGAAATCACGTGGATACTATGAGGATATATCCCTTTCTTCGTGAAATTTTTACGTGGATTTCCACGTTAAATCAATGATCGTATCCACGTGGATTATAGTACCATTTTTGAGCGGATTATCCACTCGAATATCCACGTGGATTCCACGATACTGATCCACATAGCAATAACGTGGATTTCACGTACTGTTTTTGTCGGGAACTTCCTGCCTACGTACAATACTGAACGTGTCGATGAATCATCAAGAGAACCTTTAACATTCAAAATAATATATTATTAATAATATGTACAAAATATTAATTATTTTGTACATATTGTAACTAATAAAATTCTAATAAATAATATTCATCTAAAATATGACTTACTATTTATTGTAACGCTGTTGTTGCGATGAATTTATTGTAACGCTGTTGTTGCGATGAATATATACACATTAGTTTCAATGAGTTCTTCCGTATTAATCTATTTTTAAAAGCTTTGTAAACAATACCACCAATAGTAACAAGTTTCTCTGTATCTTCTCTGTAATGTAAAAATAAAAACTTTTATAAAATTTATTTTATAATAAAGGTTAAAAATACTTACATTTTTCTCTTTTCTCAAAGGCCGGTTTTTTTAATATCCTGTCAATCTTAGGCTGCGTTCCGATATTCACTGCCAGTACTGAAAATTTATGGTATACGTGACGTAAACTATAGATTTTCAGTACTGATAGTAAATATCGGAACGCAGCCTTAATAATCTTATCACTGCACTCTTTTTTATCAAACTTAACCTACGTGTCAAAAGCTCGCATAAATGTCATGGAGCGCCACTAACGCAATCTTACATCGAATGCTCGAAACGTACATTTTCTCGCACATGCGCATTAAGAACGTCGACGACGATGACGACCAAAAATATAATAATAAAAATTTTATAATTCAGACTTTGCGTCGTAATATATGCGTTTATAGAGCACGTAGAGCAAAAATAAAGACACTTTCTTTATATAATTCAATCTCAAACTATCGATTAAGCCTAATAAGAATTCGATCCGTTCAGCGGTTATTGAGGTCTGAAAATCTTAAGAACTCTCAACTATCCGACTCGCGTATAGATACCCGGGGTGCCTCGCTGTTGCTGCGCGGTACTTGGCGCGAGACACTACCGTGTCTCTTGATTCTACAATCATATTTATCATCAACGTCAATGTACTCATTTATTTACGGCTGAAGAGACACAAGTAGTGTCGAAACGTTCCGTTCTAACGAATCATGTATATCTTTTATTTTTAATAAATTCAATTTATTGTCAAACATCATTATATGCTCGTTACAGGCCTATTTTATACCTATATATTAGTTATATAATTATATAGGTATATATAAAAATACATAAGATCTATAAAAATTATTTTATTTAACGTCATTTTTATACCTATAACTTCTTTTCGTCAAATTATAAAAAATTGCATAACTAATGCTAATCTAATTAAAAGATAAAAAAATCGATTAAATAAAAAGTAAAAAGATGCATTATATATGTAAATGTCGCGTGAATAATTATGATAATGAGAGCTATCTGGTAATCGTATTCTCGGTTTTATTATTGTTTTTACAAATAAAACGCACGTTTCGATACACGAAACGCACAATTATTCGCATATTTATAAACTTTCGTCGATTTTCTATAATGGAAGATAACGCTACGCTATTTATTTGTCTCATGAATAAACACACACACACACACACACACACACACACACATACCTATAAAAAATATATATACAAATATACTCGTATATATAAAACTTGTCTTATATATTTAGGAAATTTCATACATAATACATACGCATACACGCACATTTTATATTATATGTATATATTACATGTACATTTATGACAAAGATGTCTTCTGTCTCCTATCTTTTCATAATGATTTGTCGAATACGTTTACTCTATTCATTAATATTAATTATTCAATATCAATTATTCAATATTAATTATTCAATATCAATTATTATTAGATTTAGATTTATAATTATCCTCTGTTCTTATGTTCGCAAATAAAATACTTTGGACGTGGATTTTGTATTAAAAAAAAAGAAAAAAAACAATTTGGAAGAACTAATTCAAAAAGTACAGATATTATTTAAGTATAGATTAAGCTTTTTAAGTATTTAACAGCTTAATGTGTATTAAATTAAAGCTTATACTCTCTTATCTCTATAACGTTTATCTTAAAAGGAAATATGTGTGTGTGTGTGTGTGTATGTGTGTGTGTGTGTCTGTGTGTGTGTGTGTGTGTGTGCGTGCGTGCGTGCGTGCGTGCGTGTGTGTGCTTTATTAAACGCCTTCAGCCGTTGTAAAAATAAATTTCGATATTACGTTTTATACATAATTAAGAAAAATAATTCTGTTTCTTTCTTGGAAATTCACATCGTATTAATTATCATAGTCATTATTATCGTATTAACAGTATACATCTAGCGCGAAATATATACACGTATATTTCTTCTTATTCAATGCAAGCAAATTCTCGCCATAATGCGTGAATGCGTGATATCTATGCAACATCGTCTAACGGATATCATGTCGTACAGTATCGCTCCTGGTTTTTCTGTTCGCATTGAAAAAATGCGGGAATAAAAACGGGAGGATCACGGAGAGAGTCGTAGAAGAACAGAACTTGGTTTGTTTATCTCGAAATGTATCTTGCTACGCGAGAGAAGAAGAGAAGTGTCTTATGTATTTTTCTTGAAGGTAGAAGATGATGTGGCTCGATTAGGAAGTAATGAATATCTTTGTACCCTCGGGTAAGTATTACCTCCTCGCCCACGTTAGTGATGGTAAGCGGCAAAATGAGCGGCATCAGTATCTCCTGTTGCATCATGGCTTGCTGCGTCATGGTGGTTGGTTCCTGCCTCACTAGCGATCATCTTGGTGTTTCTTGATAATCTTTTACAACCTGCGCTTGACCGAGAGTGATGCAATCTGATCAGCTGCGGCTGCTGTTATTGCACCTGTATTTGCTGGGGTTGCTGTTGCTGCGGCTGCGCCTGTTGCTGCTGCATCATTTGCTGCGTCCGGTTCTGATTCTGCAGAAAATTCTGCTTGCAGCGCTTGTTATGCGCGTAGGGGTTACCGTTGTTGTTGAATTTGCGGTCGTAAGTCGGACACTCGTCGCTGACCCGTATAAATAAATATGTGCTCCTTGAGCGACTTCAATCGCCGAAAGTTCTTTGGACAGCATTTGCAGTAATACTTGGCCTCACCGGTGTGCGATATCAAATGATTCGCCAAGGTGTTGGCTCGCGCAAACGCTCGCGAACAAAACTGATAGATGTACAGCCGTTCCTGGATGTGCGTGCGCATGTACATCTTCAGATAAATGATGGTAAACGATTTTGAACAGACTTCGCGTACGAGTTGATGCCGTTGTATGCGCGCAAATAGGCTATCAGCGTTGTCAATTGCGTGAAGTTCTTGCTGCAGATCTCTCAAAGGAATCTCTTGGTGCTGTCGGTCTTGTATAATATATAAAACATAGAATTTTAATGTAAGATTTTCACGAAAATTTTTTTCATGACTTCTGTATCTCGAATATAGTTGGGTCTATAACTACATTGATTTCTTCCAATACTCGCAATATCTCGGACAGATCTATAGTCGCAGATTCATCTCCTGTCTGGTACACCATCAGATATTCGGGATTGCCGCTTCTTAGCCTACAAAAAAATTTATTTAATATTTGTGTATTTTATTCAAGAACATACAATATATTGAAAAACATATGTATATACAAGATAGTAGATAAAAATGTATTATATGGAACTGTATATGCAAGCTAATTAGTAAATCTATTATATTTTCTCTGATATGCAGTTAAATTTTTACAGGACAAAATATGATTGCATTTATGTTAGTAGTATATGCACACGTATATAAGCATGGAATAAGATAAATTAACCTTTGATTAGTCTTATACTACGTGTGCAAGACAGTTTAGTTATCGAATATTTTCAGGTCTATTTAATGCCACATTTAATTTAGGAAAATGCTCATAAGTTTTGTTTCCAATAAAGCTATATGTATGTATGTATGTATATATGTATATATGTATGTATGTATGTATGTATGATGTGTATGTATGTATATATGTATGTATGTATGATGTATGTATATGTATATATATACTTTTTTATATAATATATTTATTTATATTAACGCGAAATGTGTGACACACTCAATGTACCAATAGCACCGTGGAATGTAAGCCAAGATCAATCCAATATAAATTCAACTATGTGCACAAGAATGTATTCAATTATTTAATTAAATCTCATTTCACTCATGCATTGTAAATACGTATTTACTCCTAATTTTCTTATGTATAAATTAGAAATATTTAAATAGAAAGATTAATAACACGCAAGTGTTTAAAAGATTAGTTTTTAAATTTATTTAACACAAAAATCAATAATATATATTGTATTAATCTCGTGACAAGTCACTTTAACATTTTAAAAATGACGCGACTCGCCACGAGATTAATATAAATAATTAGCATATTTAATTTTATTCATTAAATTGTATATTACAATTAATGATTATTGCATACAAATATTGATGGGTAAACTTACCTCGTGTATACGAAGTTTCATTTATTACCCTAATTGTCATAGTAAAGGAATGTCAAACTCCTTTGAGCATTTGATAAGATTTCAAACGTGTCTTTCGTGAACATCGTTTAATCGAAAAATTGGTAACAGCATCGTCACATAATGTCGGCAACATTAATAAATATACGATGTCTCAAAGAATGCATCATCAAGCTACAATTGAATTATAAAACATTTTTCTTTTTATTTAATAATGGTTATAAACTATAATATGAAAAATAAAGAAAATGTGTTTAATTTCTACAATAACCCCCAAAAATTACACAATAAAACTAATTTTACTAAGAATACTCACATTCCATGCAGGTCATGCTGGCACAATGTTAAGCTACTGTGATATACTGTTACGCAATACAATTATATTGATGTTTGCGTTAACAGTAGTTAAGGAAATGTGAACTTTGTGGTAAGACAATTACTGTCTTTTCTTCGTTATAAACTTGCAACGCAAATAACCTATCAGATAAATATAACATTATAATCAGATGAAATGACATGTATAATCACAATGTAACAGTGTAAAAATCAACATACCCGTTACCATCATAATAGTTTCGTTACGAACTATTGCCATCTTGTTAATATCGCAGCATTCTCCGAATGATGGCGTATTGAACGTGTATCACCGACTGATAATTATTTGTTTCTAAAAGAAGATGGCTCCTATATTCATCATGAAGATCTGGATCTTCTGTTAAGAATAATGTATTCGCTAAGCGAAAGCCGCTGATTCCCAAGTTTAGCCAATGAATTAAGATATCCTTGAATAATACATATGTCACAAAATATATGTCAAAGTAAAGTATATCAGTATATTTAAAAATAAACGGTAATAAACTTACTCTAAATTCTTTTATCACTGCTCGATTATTGTAATTTAAGTCAGGCTGACTTATTGAATTGATGAAGATAATATTGTCCTCTTTTTTTCATTTCAATCCCATGTAGATATTCACCGTGTACATACATTCAGCTGTAAAGTATATTTGCTTAAATTATGTTAATGTAAAATGTAAATGTATGAAATGCAAGTTTTTGTCTAAGTGTCATATAAAATTTTATGTGAGCATGACTAACCCAATTATTTGGAGAACTTAGTCTTTCTTTTTCCATTCGCCCATATACTTAATAGAATGTAAATGGATCCTATTTCTCCACAGATTGTATAAACTATGAATGTTTTAAAGAAGAATGATTGGAATTCAATTCCAAAAAGACTTGTTGACCTTTTTTTGTTGCAGCTTTGATAAGATTTTCCAAGTCGCTGATTATTCATAATTTCGATTTGTGATGGCTTTGAAATTTTCAGTTGCTCCTGTAATGTAAAATGTTTATTAATACATATTATATTGTGTGTAGAATATATATATTTCTAAAATATAATATAAATCATACAAAATTTTATACGGAGCAAACTAATAATAATAATAATATAATAATAATAATAATAATAATAATAATAATAATAGTTTACTTCGAAAATTTACACGTACCGTCTGCACCTTCCTTCACTAATGACGAGAGAGCTTTGATTATGTTGATCTTTTAAGTCATCTAATACTGACTCCAATCTTTTCAAATCATTGCTAGAAGAATCAATTGAGGCATCCAACTTAATAATTTTGCTCTAAAATTTTTTTGCTCGAGTGCTGAACATTTTGGTGTTGTTACAATGATAGCTATAGCATATGCTTGCCCATACTAGCCAAAAAAAAGATAAATAAGATTCATTTCAAGCTCATCTAAAATGGATTAGTGGCAAATTTTATCAATTTTTTCTTACTTATTTTGGCAAGCATTTTGTTGTTTCTCAGAAATAAATTTTACCTGTTAAAGTAAGCACAAACATAAAGTAACATAGATAATAAAAATCAAAGAAGTTCAAATAAAGTAATATAAAATAACATAATAACTCACTGTTTTCAGAGAATGTCCATACTAATTAAGTATGTATTATTGCTAAATGCTTATACATATAAATATAATTTATATTCTTTATACATTCTCAGTATTTCTTCTTAAAATATACATAATGTTATAAGTTGACAACTATTAACTATATTATAAAACATAATTATATACATAATGTAAAAGAGTAATCTGTAAAGATAATAGAAAAAAGACGATTATGTGAGCATATATATATATATTATATATTTATATTCATAAATATATATTTCACAATGAACTGCATTATATTTTATAAGTAAATATTTTTTAATGACTGACCTGCACATCAGATTGATAGCGCGATATAAATGGCCCCAATCGGTGTAATTACTGTTGTCTCGTCACATCCTTCGACATTTAATTGCATATCATCACATTTTAGCCATTGTCCTGAAGGTTTTCGACAGTAGCCAATAAAGTGACCAGGAATGTATTCGATGACACCTATCAAGCTGAAAATAATAAACAGATTTTCATATTTTTAAGCAAATAAAACGATACATAAGTAATATCTATGCATATTATTAAACATACCGGTACTGTTTAACAAAATTTAGTGTAACTGGAACATCTGCTAACTGGCATTTGAGGCCATGTGTTTTCTTGTGATGTGTCCTCGTATCCAAATCAATAAATATGTGGAAATATGGACGAGTCGTTTCAATAACTGTTCCTGGGCAATTTTTTTGTCGGCACTTAATATTGTAATAATGTTCATTGAATAAGACGGCATCTTGCAATACTTGAATACCTTTCGTATTAATTATTCTACTATTTACTTCAAAGTATGGAACATACGTTGGTAATGACGGTATACATTCCGAATTATTACATTCAGACGATCTAATTGCACTTGGCTCAGTCGGTTCGAAATAACAAAAGAGGTACTTCCACATCGCAGTAATCGAGTCTTCTGCAATCAACTTATACGGTTTGATAGATGGAAGTTCAGGATCTTTTACAAGCGGATAAAATTCATTTAAAAGGACAATGCGTTCACAAAGTATTTCCATAGTTGGGCTCATCAAATTTGCATACAAATTTTAATGCGCTATTATTTGATGACTGTATAGAAAAATGATATTGAAAATCATAAAGTGCACCAAATTGCAATATATGGATAATGGCATCAAATCCACAAGTTCTTTAAAGATCCACAGCAATATTACCAACTTTTATGATTCCTAATTTTAGTCCATTTTTCAAAAGAAAACCTCTTTT
Source organism: Lasius platythorax (assembly GCA_963971435.1). Taxonomy (NCBI): domain Eukaryota; kingdom Metazoa; phylum Arthropoda; class Insecta; order Hymenoptera; family Formicidae; genus Lasius; species Lasius platythorax. The sequence goes on along the minus strand of OZ020540.1, from coordinate 8,748,040 downwards.
CCTCCATTATCAAGTCTCTCGTTGAGAAATCGTATTTGTGGATATGATTGAAAATAGAAACCTACTTTCGCAGGTTTATTCTTACATTTTGGATTCAAATTTTGCTGGTCACCTTTAGGAAGTTCCGTCGATACTTCTTCATCTGATAATTTCGAGTAATTATGGTCGATCAATAATGGCGTACTCGAGAAAGTATATATTGAATATATCAATTTTTAGGCAAATATTTAGAAATTTTGTCTTGACAAAACCGCTGCATTATGGCGAAGCATTTTAACACAATTATTGTGAAATTCCTTTCTTTCATGATGCAATTATTGTACAATATTTAAGCCACTTTCATTTACAAAAAACTCTATGCCATTTTTATGGAAAAATTTCTGTGGATTTGGCTAATTATTGGAAATGTAATTCTCGTCATTTTGAACAAATGTCTCTATGGGCACAACTTAATTCTATGAATCTTTTCCGCGTTATAAGCCCTGGAAGATGCAGATTTAACATGCAAAAATATAGAATTTTCGACTCGATATATGTCATCCTCGGTCGAATGTGCGTCCGTGTGTCACAACATACATATATAAAAATATGCATGACAAAAAAATTATCAAAGATTACTAATAATACTATACACTATAATTCACTGTTTCTTTTTAACGAAAACTTACTTTCACGGTTATACAATACAATATTTGTTTCTTTTTACACTCGAACACTTTTACTTAATAATGAGAGCTAACAATAATAAACTTCGAAGATAACAAACAGAAGAAATCACATTTTCTTAATAGTCTTTTGTTTTCATTGTTTGTCTGATCTGCGTTGTGTCGGTAAAACCCTACAAATTTAGGTCTGTAACTCTTTACAATTAAAGCTATTAATTGAAAAAATTCATTGAAAAAAGAAAATCGAAGTTTGGAGACGCGATATTTGAAAATTGTCACATAACTTTTGCACCTATTACTAAACTTTAATAATGTTAATGTAATAAATGTAAATAATCTAACATAACGTCAATTCTTTCTTTTACAATAAAATTCTAATTTTATGCATTGTCTCTATTGTAAATGTGATTTAAACATTTATTAAATCGACGCGACTTTACATGTAACGTAACATAGTAACGGTTACCGTGACTCTGTTTATTTATCGATACTATTTTGTTTGTTAAGTCAAGTTTGTCTTGTCTCTCTCACAAGTTTGCACGTATCTTTAAGTAATTGTATTTACGACGTTTAATTAAAAATATATTTACAACTGGTTTTGGGCCCAGCACGCTTTCACTGCGCGAATTAAATCTCGATACGAATTATAAGTTGTGATCGCGACTCGTGTTATTGCTTCATGTGTGTAATAACTGTTAACGGATGTACGAGGTTACAGACATTAGTGATTCGTTTAATTAAATATCGTGATTAAGCTAATTCGCGAGTGATTCTAGTACGCGACGAACTCAATAATATATATATAAAAATGTCGAAACCAATTGTACAAATGCCGCAGCACAGTATATACAGTAGCGCAACTCCCTGTCGGCATCTTTGATGTTTATGATGCTCAAAATGGAGTGCGCATGCACCAAATCAGCGAGTACATACAGTATCGCCATCTAGACTTTTTTCTCACTCTTTCTCCTTCGCTTTGTTTTTCTCTCTTTTTAACTTGTTGCTAAAACTAATATAAATAAAGATTGAATAGAAATGAGACAAAAAATGCAATACAGAAAAAAAAATAAAACAAGAAAAAATTGCAAAATTAATATGTCTAAAATAATATGTAATATAATGTAAATATAATGTAAATATTAACAAATAATAATAAAATATGTACATATTTTTAATTATATTTAATATTTTAGTAAAGAAATAATTAAAAATATTCGAATGCAATTTATTAAATAAAATAAATATATTTTTTAATAAAATATACTATATTTTATAATAAATATTCGAATATTTAATGAATATTTAATGAATATGAATGAATATTTAATGAATATGAATGAATATTAAGTTATTATGAATATAATGAATGAAATATTTAATTAAATATATTAAATCAATAATGAATATTATATAAATAAATATAATGAATGAATGTATAACAAATATTTAACTATCATAAATATTTTATTTTACAATAAAAAATATGAATATATATATATTAAATTACAAATAAATTACAATATTTTCTAATTAATCTATTAGCGGTGTAAATCCAAATTAATACACATTTTAATTATTAAGATTAATTTTCAGTATGAAGATACAAATAAAAATTTAAATACATACAAGAATTTACGCAATTATAATAGTTTCTTACATTACATCGCAATTTTTTTATAAACTTACAAACTTATTAAACTATATTATATAATAAATCTAATATTTATATAGATATCGCGAATTGTAAACTTAACTCCTTCTTTTTCACAACTCAATCAATCATTCATACTTCAGCTACTCAATCCACCTCAGTATGAATAAAAGAGAGAAAATAGAGAAGAAGAAAGAGAAAAGCTTGTTTTATCGCAATCACAATGTAAATTTAATGTTTGTCTCCAATTTTTGATTTTGCTTGTTCCTGAAATCCTAGAGAAATAACAATTAAAAATTATAATCAATATTATACATATATTAATAAGCAATTTATAATATACTATATATAACACACAACATGCAATAAAAGTGAACGCATACAATGTTATGAAATAAAAATATATAAAACAATAAGCATGCAATAGGAAGAATCAAATAATACACATAAAGATAACACATAAAGATAACACATAAATAAAATGAAACACGCAAAATATTATAAAAATAAGACTGTATAAATATAAAAATCATCAAATAGGGTAAGAAAATTTACAGATGTAAAATATTTGAAAGTTTCACATTTTTTCTATTTATACTTTTGCAAGATTTATTATGTTCGGTTAATGTATAATAAATACGCATACGTAGAAAAAGTTTAAGCAAAAAATCCACAGGAAAATTTGGACATGACGGTTCAAAAACAATAGTTCGCGCAAGTTGATATAAATAACCACCAATATTCTTTTTAAAACAATTATTTTCAAAATTTGTAACAAATATTTTTTCTAATTTATGTATATAAGAACAAAAATTGTTATTTGCGACATGTAAATTTCCAAATTCATTATCTTGTTTATTAATGTAAGCTCTAAAAGAACTATATAAAGTAGTATTATCTAATACAGTCTTATTTTCATTTACATATTCTGTACATACATGACATGAATGAATTTCTATACATTTTTTAATTAAATACCCGCATACATATTTAAATGCATTTTCCTCTGACAGATCCATAGCATAATAATCATGATTTGGGATATCTAAAATTTTGAGTGCTGGAGATGGAATAATTTCTGTACATTCATTTAAATATGACGTTCCAATAACATTTAACATTTGATCTCTATCTTCCGTACAATTCTGTGCTTCTGAATATTGTAAAAATTTTACACTAAAAAGTTTTTTAAAAGCACGCTGAAACTGTATAGGTGTCGGATTCATACAATTGCCACCTTGTTGCCTTACAGTGCCAAAGAAATTTTCTATGCAATCCTGATTAATTCTGCGTGTTTATAAGAAAGAAAAATCATAAGATTTTAATTTATCCCATAATTGCATTATGCTTCTAATATCTGCCAGGAGTCAGTTCAAAGCATTTTACTTTTACATGCAAACCATTGCCATTTTTAACATTAATATTTTTTATTAAAAATAACATTTGTTCTAAAAATTTAATTTGTTTTTTAGTTCCAGTATAAACCTTCCCATATTCCTTTGGATTATTAACATGAGAAGAATTTAAAATATCAAATAATTTGTCAAAATGGTCTATTAAATCTATAGTACCAACTGCTTCACTTGGAAGAAATCCGCAAGACATTTGTGTGCTCATGCCAGCAGCTACTCGATTACTAAATATTTGCACGGCATATTTCACCTTCATTCTTTGAAAATTATTCGGTTGAATATGACGTCTAGATAATTTTGGAGCCATTTTCATCCATTGCTTACTGTCTCTGTTGTAAAATTCAACAATGTGAGCCCATGAAGCTTTTTTATTATTAAATTCATAATCATATTTTAATAAATTGTTGCGCGTTGTTTTTATTAAATGAGGAGTGTCAAAAATATAAAATACTTCCTCTTTATCTACTAAGAAGGATGAATTTTGTGTTGAAATATCTAGTTCTCGAGATAGCTGCATAAAATTAGACCCCATATCACTTATTAAAGCATGCACTATAGCACCACAACTTCGTAATTTTATTATAATATTAAATAGCATATCTTTTAGAACGTTGCTCCGACATGTTGTTTCTACAAAGCAATAGCAAACAGGAAGCTTCCAATTTCCTGCAATACTTCGTGCCATTACAACAAATGCACTTTTTGCTAGTTTAGACGATTTTTCATAACCCGTATCTTCAAAACCTATTATTTCATCCTGCGATATATTATAAAATAAATGAGTTTTTAAACTCATTTCATCCATGCACAATATACAATGTTTTTCTATTGACGGTAATGATTTTAACTTTAAAGTTATAGCATCAAAAACTTTTTCATTTATTCCTGGCATAAGACTCCAGGATTGTGTAAATAATTGAAGTAAACGCACTGAAGGCAAAGCAAATTCTTTTACTAAATTTTTATAATTACGCGGACTAGAAAAGTACAGAGATAGTGCAAATCTCTTAAAATCATTATCATATCGTCTTCCATGTTTGTTTTTTGTCAGAGCATCGATCTGTGCAGTTAATAATTTTTCGAAATTTCCAGAAAATAACTTACGGCCTAATTTGCGAATGTTGCTTATGTCGCTCTCTTCTTCTGACGATGTTATTTTCTTCTGCTGCTCCAGTTTTTTTCTCAACCGTCGAACCGTTTGTTGCAACTTCTTCTTTTGCTTCCTTAAATAAACGACTTTTAATTGCAGCTTCTTCTCTCGCGAACTATCAGCCTTTAATTTCTGCTGAATGCTCACTGCTGGACGTGCTCTATAACATATCAATGTATTAGATATTAGAAACAATGAAAAAGAGAATTTATTTGAGTTTAGTTTCATAAATAAAAATAATATAAAAATTATGTAAAAAAAAGTAAACAGAAAAAAATATACAAAATGTTCCAGATAGCACAAATGTCTTAAACATGTTAAATTAAAGATATTTGTACTGTCTGAAGTATTTTATAATTATTGTTACCTTTTTTCGTTCTCTTCTTGTTGGTTCTCTTCTCTTATTAATGCAGTGGGCTCTATTTCTGCTTCTCCTTGTATTTCTTCTCTTGTTTGGGTTTTCGCTTCTGCTTGTACTGCTGCTTCTGCTTGTCTTTCTGCTTCCCGGGTTTCTATCTCTGCTTCTGTATTTCTAAAAAAATAATTAAATTTTTTATTTTTAAAAATTATTCTTATAATAAAAAATATTTATTATTATTTTTATATATATTCTATTATTAAAACTAAACTGCTAACAAAAATATAAAGAAAATTATAAATAGAAACTTACTCTAAACTAAAAAATAAAGTCGGAACTGCATCTGGATGTAAGCGAAGTGTGGTCTTTCTTCTAAATCACTTTTCTTCAAAGTGCAGGTGACATAAGGTGCAATTATTATATGCATAATTTGGGCCTTTTTCTTCCAAATCCAGCCTATTGGATGCTCTTATCCATTGCAACCACCTGTAATAAGAAATAATATTAAAAATGTATATATTATAGATTAATGATATATAATTAATATAATAACATTATACATTAATTTTAAAAACTGTATATAATATTTATATAAGAATAAATGTAGGTAACCATTAAAAAATACTTTTTTCAGAAATTATAAATAAAAGGAGATCATACCTGTCATGTTCCTTAGGAAATCTAAAAAAGTGTCGTTTTTCTAATGTTCATACATTTTGGCGCAGCACACCATTGCTTTCCTTTTCTATTCATTTTCTTAATATTTAAAAACGCCCCAGCAATATATCTGAAACAAAAAGCTAAGATCAAAGTGCTTTCAACGAGAAAATAGAAAATCTATATAAAAATAAATCTTTATATAGGTTAACTATTTCTTCTAAGAATAATTTTTTTCCACTACTTCCATTTCACTTTCACTACACAACACTATGGTTGTGTTCCGAAAAACTTTTCCCTAACTATTTTTTTGGTTATAAAGTTGGTAACACTGTAACTAACGTTTGTTCCGTAATGGATCAGCTGATCATATCATAACCTGCGTTTTTTCTGACAAGTTGTATTGCACAATAATCATACAAGAATGAATATTGTACCTGTATTGAGTGAAATATTTTCAAGTTCAGATGACGAAGAAAATGATGAAGAATTAATAGATTTTATTTATATGAATGAAAATAACAATCAACGTAGACGGAAGAAAGCAAGAGTTGAAAATTTTATTGAAAATGTTGTGTATAGATATAACAACGAAGAATTTCGAGAAAATTTTAGGTTTTAGAATTATTTATATAAGAAAAAAATATATACATATATATAGCAGTCATTCCATATATATAAAAAAAAAATAGGTTACTCTGTATAATATTTTTTATTTGAGGTGGAATAACCCACATATGTATATACATACACACACATGTGTGGTGTATGTATGTATATATGTATAGGTAGACAAATAATAAAAATTATCATTTTTAGATTGAGACATTCTACTTTTCATTATCTTTTACTATTATTAAGAGATGATTTAGAGGGAGAAAATAATTTTGGAAGAATGACCATCTCTGCAAAAAAGCAGCTGTATATAGCTTTGTATGTATTAGGGACACCAGATTCATAAAGGTAATTGGATTATAATTTTTTTTTGTAAAAGTTTTACAAGAAAAAGATCTATTCTTTTGTAATAAAATTTTATCTTTTATTTAAGGTCTGTAGTCACAAAATTTGATGTAGGCAAAGCAACAGCATGGCGAGCAGTGAAAAGGGTTGTGAAAGCTCTTTGTAAACATAGAAATCATTTTATTCGATGGCCAACTCAAAAAGAAATGGATGATTGTAGTCAAAGATTGCAAATGCAATATGGGTTCCCTAAAGTTATTGGAGCTTTGGATGGAACGCATGTTTACATATCAGCTCCAGCTCAAGATGCTCAATGCTATATAAATAGGAAAGGGAGACATTCTATTCAATTGCAGGTAATTGTTTATAGAAACTATTTGATTACAAAATACTTTTGATTTAAAATATTATTCTGTTGATAGGTGGTATGTAATGATAAATTACAATTTGTGCATTGTTACGCTGGTCTCCCTGGCTCTGTGCATGATATGAGGGTGTTTAAATATTCAGGATTGCAGCAAAAATGCAATGACGAATATTTTCCAGACAACACTCATATCATTGCAGATTCGGCTTACACATTGCAAAAACATATTATGATACCATACAAAGATAATGGCCATTTAACTCAGGAAGAAAAACATTACAATAAATTGTTGTCTAGTACTAGAATGATAGTAGAGAGAGCAATTGGTATGTTTAAAGGACGATGGAGATATCTTGTAGTTAAATTACCGATGCGGAGGACGGATCTGATTCCTTACTACATAATAAGTTGTTGTGTTTTACATAACATTTGTTTACTGCAAAATGATGAATTTGAATATCCAGTCGTTATCAATGATGACATAGATGTAGAACCAGGGCCAATGGCAGTAAATCAATTATTACAAAATGAAGGATCGATAAAAAGGGAAAGAATAAAAAATACTTTGAACATTTAGTTTATAATTTATCAAAATAAAATTTAATCTTGTTTTTTTATAATAAAACGCAATAATTATATATATTTTTTAAATTATATAATTATATATTTATAATAATTGTTGAGACTTTAAAATAAAACAATTTTTTTACATTTTTACAGCTGTACTGCTTATTTAAATCATTTTATTTTAAACCTTCTATTTAATATATGGTTTAAACAACATCTTTTTGCAATGTCTATATAATTATAAAACATTCGTAATATAATATCTATATAACGATAAAACATTCGTAAATTAAGATAATTATAAATTTTAACTTTTTATAATTATTAACTCTATGACTAAATAATATAACTAAAAAGAGTAACTTATTGAGATCATTCTATATCAACAGAACTTATTTTTTAGTAAAATATCGAAAATAATCAGTCATTTTTCTATAATTAATTTAGTTTCCTATAATTAATTAAATAAAATTTAACTAACAGAAATTAAATAATGATTCGATTCTCTTTTTTACTCTTAATAATACTGTTTCTATTATTTTATAAGTAAACTTTGAAAAAAAAATAAGTAAACTTTGAACAAGAAAACAAAGAAAATAACGAACACATAATGCAATTAGCATTAGAAAAAGTTCAAATTTGTACGAAACTAAAAATAAAATCTTATATTTTACTTCTTCATGGCTTCCGCAATTTCCCTTAAAATGTTTAATTTTTGCTTTCTATACTCGGCAGTTTCTTCTCTAGTTAATTGTTTGTCTCTTTTATATTCTTCTACAAATTCTGATTTCCAGTCACTAGTAGATAACTTTTTACGTTCTAAAATAAAATGAATGTATAAAATATCTTGTTTTACATGTCATATATATATATATATATATATATATATATGTATATATATATATATATTACCAATTATCTCTTTAAGAAGCCTTACTTGAACTTAATAATTCCTCCTCCAATTCTTTTCCCATAGGAATATCTGAACCTGCCGAAGACAATGGCTTTATCCAAGGCTTTTTGGAAAACAAATTATATAAAATCTATCAAACAGAAACTATTCACTTAAAAATAAATTAATTCATGTGTGTAAATAATTTGTTTAAATTATAATAATGAAATAAATAATTATGAAACACATAAAAATACTTATACTAGATTAAATATTTACATCGTAATGTTCACAAGTTTTTCTATTATTCCCGCTTTGAGCATTATGATCCTGCACATCTTTGAACATTTTCTTCAAATTATTTATTTTTGTTTTCAATTGCTCCACAGTAAATTTATAACCTTCTTTTGCCATGCCTTGTTGAAGATATTTCCAAAATAGTCGATTATTTTTTATTTCACCATTATCCAATGATGTGCTATGTTTCTCGTACAAATGTAGAAGCAATTGAGTTTTTTGACTTGTCCAATTTAGGCGTAAATTATCTGAAATATAGTTTTGCAATATTACTAACGGATGTAATTTAAATATATCACAGAATATCATTCTCTTACTTGAATTGTTATTAACAATATTTTCTTCATCAATGAAAGAATCAACCTCATCGGAAGAATCAACATCTAAACAATCGAAATTCAATACATTTGGTGACTTATTTTCTATATTTGTGCTTAAAGCATTAGATGCCTGCTTTGTTAAAGAAGTTTTATGTTGATCCAAGAGGGATGATGCAAAACTCAAATCTATTACAGAACAAAAGTAAACAATAAAGTTAATAAATGTATTGTAGATATAAAACTGATTTTAAACATTTAATTTGTCTTTTTGTAGAAATAAATATTTTATTTACCTTGAGTAGCATGAGCATGCACTTCTGGTGATACGTAAATAGTATAATTCGTAAAGCCATCATATAAATTTAAAGGCACTACTTGCTCACAACTTTTTACTTTTAGTGTACAATTTTTAATTTTTTTAACTTTTATGTTGGACATTTCGCTCGAATTAATTTTTTATTAACAAGTAAAAAAAAATATTTTATTGAATTTACACTCGAAATTAATATGCTTCTCCTTCTCGATGGTACTCAGATTCAGATATCAGCTGATCCATTACGGAACAAAAGTTAGTTACAGTGTTACCAACTTTATAACCAAAAAAATAATTAAGGAAAAGTTTTTCGGAACACAACCTATTTTGTAATCACTTTCTTACCATTTGTAATTTAACTCTGCACTCAAACTTATCAATAAAAACTACGTTTTCACGACCATTTACATGCTGAGAGAGTAAGTAAGAGAGAGCGTAAACAAAGAAAGAGGAAGTGAGATGAAAGTTCAGATGGCGGTACTGTTTACTCGCTGACTTCGCGCATGCGCACTCCATTTTGAGCATCATAAATTTCAGTGAGTTGCGCTACTGTATATACTGTGCCCATACTCTGCGAAGATTAGAAGTCTATAATCGACTGACAATCATTTACCATTCCACCTCATTACCTTTCCATCATTGCTCAGCATCCTGAATGCTGTTAGCAAAAATCTTACTTCTTATATAATAAAAAGAAACTTTCCTGTCAAGCACTGGCACGTAGCTGACAGTTTTCTCCGTCAGTCTTTATTAAGTTACATATCCTCACAGTTACCCTAATCCATACTACAGTATCAATGCTAAATAATACTTAGATCTTTGTATAGAAACAATATTGCTGTTGTTTTGACATCATCTAATTCCCACCCATCTCACCGCCGAGCACCCGTGCCGTGCCCTAGGCGTCAATCCATATAAAATCAACCGAGCATCCTATGTTATGCTAGGATTGATAAAATCTAAGCACCCTATGCTGTGCTAGGATTATAAAATCAACCGAGCACCCTATGCTGTGCTAAAATTATAAAATCAACCGAGCATCCTATGTTATGCTAGGATTGATAAAATCTAAGCACCCTATGCTGTGCTAGGATTATAAAATCAACCGAGCACCCTATGCTGTGCTAGGATTATAAAATCAACAGAGCATCCTATGTTATGCTAGGATTGATAAAATCTAAGCACCCTATGCTGTGCTAGGATTATAAAATCTAAGCACCGTATGCCGTGCTAGGATTATAAAATCTAAGCACCCTATGCTGTGCTAGGATTATAAAATCAACCGAGCACCCTATGCTGTGCTAGGATTATAAAATCAACCGAGCATCCTATGTTATGCTAGGATTGATCAAATCTAAGCACCCTATGCTGTGCTAGGATCATAAAATCTAAGCACCCTATGCTGTGCTAGGATTTATTCCACATAAAATCAACACCCAGTATACTCTTCCCTTGTCATCGAGCATCCTACGTTATGCCCCGACTTAACATCTTCCATTCGTAGCCTTCCTCTAAAATTTAACTACATGAAAATATAATTTTAGTATCAATACTGTTTTCTATAAAAGTATCCTTATCCATCCTTCTAATCAATAAATAGAATTTAGTAACCCTTTAAACCATTCTAATTGTTGAATGTATTCTAAGAATCAAAATTCGTCGAGAGATATCACGCGACAATAACATGCCAATCACGCTCTCATCGCGTGTCTGGTGGGAGAAATTCCGAAGGTATTTGAAAATATCGGAAGGAAGGCACCGAATAGCCAGTATGTGTCGCCACACCGAGAGAAACACACGATCCGCTATACCTCTCAGCCGCTATATGTTCTTACGTAGTTATAATTTTAATTCTAAACTATTGTTCGGCAAAAGATTCTAAAACAATTATACTTGTAACCTTGTGACGCGAACCTTTCAAGACTTATAAGCTAACAACAAAATTTGACTAAGCGATGGATCGTGCCGTGTGTTACTGCCCGTCGCAGCGCTCATTATAATTCAACTAATAAATCAGCATAAAATAAACCTCGCATTTATCTAATTAATTTTAGAACAATTTTAACCATCGCGAGAATCTCAACAAACAAATGGTTCTTCGAGCCGGATGAGTGCGCGTTCGGAGCAGGTGATAGGCGCGAGTGATTAATCGCAACAGCAGATACGTGTTTGTCTAGCACAATAAACATTACCAAAAAACAATAAGTTCATTTATAGTTTAACGTGAACAATTATAACAATCGCGTCGAGAAAATTCTACAACATTCGAAATATTAACTTCGATTGTGTTATGGTATGTCGACCTTCGAAACATTGTCTGTTCACGTGATATCGGCGTGTAACTGTCGGGTTGTTTGCTTGTTCGCTCAATAACATTGGCGATACAAAGACCAGAGTGAAGTGAAATTTGAACACGAAGTACAGTAAATTCAAGAAGCAAAATGAGTGTGGAGATTCTTCGCAAGCAACGTGGTTATTTAAAGACGAAATTAACCCACATTCAAAATTTCGTCGGTAGAGTCAAGAAGGATGCTAACGCAGCACCGGAGGAAGTCACAGCGAGACTTCAAGCGCTAGAGAAGATATACATCAAATTTCAAAACGTATCACAGCAGCTTTAAATTATTGATAGTGAAACCGATCCAAGGGATGAAACGGAAGACTCCGAGTTTGATGAAAGGTATTACACCACCAAGGCTGAATTGTTACAGTTATTAGAAAGGCTTAAACCACCATTAGTGGGATCATCGAGCGACAGTGCAAGCATCTTGACTGGCAATGATACAATAAAACAGTTTTTGGATCAGCAGGCAGTTTTGATACGAAAATTAACGGAGCGCAATGATAATGATACACTCGTCCGAGCGATGGAGCAACAAGGGCAATTGCTGGAGAGGATAAGCACGCGGTCGAGTGCGACCGGACGTGAGGCTCAGGTAAAGTTACCATTGATCAAGCTACCAACATTTGACGGAAATATAGAAGAGTGGAAACGATACTCTGATACGTTTAAAACTCTTATTCATGACAGCGAACTGTCTGGTGTTCAAAAACACCAATATTTAGTTGGCTCTCTAAGCGGCTCGGCAGCAAAAATAAAATCGAAGCGATCGAAATATCAGAGGACAATTACGTCATCGCTTGGGAATTGCTGGAAAAGAGGTACGATGATGAGAGAGGTATAAAAAGGCGACACATACAGTGCTTGATGGACGAGTTGCCGCAAATAAAATAGGAATCAGCGAGCGCGATACAAGAACTCGTAGATCATATACAGAAACATTTAAGAGTTCTGCAATCAATGAAGCTCCCCACAGAAGAGTGGGGAGATTTAATTATATACATTATTGAGAAAAATTTGGACAATGCCACCAGACGTCGGTGGGAAGAACACATCGAGAGCAGGGAATCGGTCATCACGAGCACTATGATAGAGTTCTTGCAACGGCATGGTCAGCTGTTGCGGCGATCAACTGTGGACGGCAGTGCCAGTGGAGCGGAGAAAAATGCCTGCAGGAGGGAACAATCGAACAAGCAGCAAAATTCGACTACAAGGTCACGAGGCAAGGCGACGCTGGCAACAACAACTCAAGATAAAAAGTGTTATCTGTGTCAAGGACAGCACCTTATCTATAACTGCAAAAAATTTTTGGGTTTGACTGTTGAAGACAAAATTAAAGAAATAAGGAGATTAAATTTATGTCTCAATTGCTTTCGATCAGATCACTATTCTAGATCTTGTAGGTATGGCTCTTGCAAGGAATGCGGCGAGCGGCACAACACGCTGTGTCATATGAGAGGACAAGCGTTCAATCCGAAGACAAGGCCGACGAGGAGTCCGACAGAGAGCCCAGAGGAAGCAACTGCTGGTGCGACGCTCTGGTCAGTGACGGACGCCGTGAGAGGAGCGATGACTGGCGACATCGAATCATCTAATCATCACACGCAAGACGATTGCGAGCGTAAGCGAGTGTTGATGGCAACGGCCATTGTAAATATAAAAACGAGTATCGGCGAGTCTCAATTGCGAATACTGTTAGATAGCGCTAGCGAACTTAATTTCATAACGGCAGCAGCATGCAAAATATTAAATATCAAGTTAGAAAATAATCGAAAAAGCATAAGCGGATTAAACGGCATGAGTTGTGTCATAAATCATGGCTGCACAGTTTTATTAGAATCGCGAGTATCGAAATTCAATTTAAACGCATATTGTCTAGTCGTGCCAAAAATAACGAAAAAATTGCCTTCATTTGCAATCGAGGTATCAGAGTTGAATTTTAAGATTCCTAATAATTTAAAGTTGGCAGATCCATTATATTTTAATCCCGGTCACATTGATGCGCTAATCGGCAGCGAGTTTTTCTTTCAATTGTTGGATAGCGGAAAGATCGAGCTTGACAACGAATCACTTGCATTGCAAAACACGAAGTTCGGGTGGATCATAGCCGACCCGGTACCGCAGCAATTAATTGTCAGTCGAACGACCAATCGTCAATCTTCAAGTAATCATACGTGCTTATTAACGCAGCAATTATCAATTGACGAAACGATAAAAATGTTTTGGGAGTTGGAAGAATATAAAAATAGAAAAACACGATTATCAAAGGAAGATCAATACTGTGAAGATTATTTTATAAATACTATTACTCGAGACGCGTCGTCCGGACGATTTGTCGTGCGGCTGCCTTTTCGGGAAAATAAGGATCAATTGGGTGGATCGAGGGATATCGCCATGAAACGATTCAACCATTTAGAACGTAAATTTCAAGTAAATTTAGAGTTTCGTGATCAATATTTTGAATTCATTCGCGAGTATATTAATTTAAATCATATGTCTGTTGTTAATGGGAGCAATGACGTATCGGAACCGATATATTTGCCGCATCACGGCGTGATTCGCGAATCAAGTACAACGACAAAATTGCGAGTTGTGTTCGACGCCTCAGCAAAAACTACATCCGGACTTGCTCTAAACGACACGTTGATGGTAGGATCAAATGTGCAAGACAATATAATTGATATAGTGATGCGCTTTCGTTTGCCGAAAATTGCCATCAGAGCGGATCTTCAAAAAATGTATCGGCAAATATTGGTACATAGTGACGATCGCGATTACCAGAGAATTTTATGGCGGTTTTCTCCGAACGACCCAATAAACGAATATAAATTAAATACCGTGACATACGGTCAGGCATGCGCTCCATTTTTATCAATCCGCTGCGTTCGGCAGTTGGCGGAGGAGGGAGCTGACGAATTTAGCAACACATCGAAAGTATTATTAAACGACTTGTATGTAGATGATATCATTACCGGCGTTAATTGCGAAGACGAAGCGATGAATTTAATCTCGCAATTAGAAGCGTTATTAAGCAACGGCGGATTCAAGGCGCATAAATGGCGCACAAGTAGCAAAAAGGTGATGCGAGCGATCGATCAATTAGGAGAGCCGTCTGTTTTGGCGATCGAGGCGAGTACGATAAAGACACTGGGGTTGAATTGGTGTCCGAAATTAGACGTTTTTCAATTTTCTGTCGAATTTTCGGCCGATGCGGTTTCGACAAAGCGCGAGGTGTTGTCGACGATTTCTAAATTGTTTGATCCGCTCGGATTAGTAGGGCCCATCTTAGTACGAGCAAAATTAATTATGCAAGAAACGTGGACATCGGATCTCGGGTGGGACGAACCGTTAACAGAGAATCTCCGTCAAGCGTGGAATGCGTATGTGGAGGATTTGCGGGGGATCGGCGCGATTCGAGTCCCGCGTAGAATCATTCAACGCCCCAATGCAGTGCGCTTCAATCTTCACGCGTTTTGCGATGCTTCTTTAAAGGCGTACGGAGCTTGTATTTACTTACAAGCAGTCGATAGGGACAATGAGTCGAGTTCGTATTTAATCTGTTCTAAATCGCGAGTAGCGCCTGTTAAGAGCAAAACTATCACATTACCAAGGCTCGAATTATGCGGTGCCATTGTCCTTGTCAGATTGCTTCAAAATGTGAAAAGAGCACTCAAGATTACGTTTGATGAAGTACATGCATGGAGCAATTCGACAATAGTACTGGCATGGATCGCCGGCGACCCATCCCGTCAGAAGATATTCATATCGAATCGAGTAGCCGAAATACAGTCTGTCCTCCCATCGAAGCATTGGCATCACGTGAGCGGGAGCGAGAACCCGGCGGATCTGATATCCAGGGGCACCAATTTGACAGATTTGAGGCAAAATGGAGTTTGGTGGGAGGGTCCGGCGTGGTTGTCACGATTTGAGAATTACAAACAGCGTAGTTCTCGACCGTCATTTCTCACCAAGAAAGAGGAAAGAATTATTCAAATTGAACAGAAGACACATAAACGAATTTTTGGCGAGTGTTGTCAAGGAAAACAACTTGATAGAATCATTATTAAACGATTATTCTTCATTGTCAAAAATTGAAAGAATTATAGCTTGGATCATTCGATTCAAGGATAACGCTAGATCAAGTCGCGACGAACGAAATTTTGAGGGCTTATCAAATGCGGAAGTTTGTTACGCTCATCGGTTGCTAATATTGACAGTACAAGAATCTCATTTTTCGGAAGTAATGTCGGAATTGCGATTGCGCAAACCAATTCGAGTTAACAGTAATTTATTAGCACTTAACCCCTTTATTGATAAAAAAGAACTCCTCAGGGTGGGCGGCAGAATACAAAATTCAAATTTAACTTTTGAAAATAAACATCCTATAATTCTGCCTTCAGATGACAAATTTACGCAATTACTGTTCGAAAAGAAACATCGCAGATTATTACATGTAGGCCCTCAGGGATTGTTGTGTTCGGTTCGGGAAAGATATTGGCCGTTGAGAGGAAAGGGTGTTGCTAGGAGAGTCGTACATAGGTGCGTGGTTTGCTTTCGAAACAAGCCAAAGACACTGTCGCAAATCATGGAGCAATTACCCGCGGATCGTGTAACACCGAGATGACCGTTCTTCGTTACTGGGGTAGACTTTGCCGGACCGATAACAGCACTACTTAATAGAGGGCGCGGTAGAAAAACAGCAAAATCATACATTTCGTTGTTTATATGTCTTGCGACTAAGGCTATTCATCTTGAAACTGTAAGTGAATTAAGTTCAGCAGCCTTTATTGCCACTCTCAGGCGTTTCACCGGACGTCGGGGTTATCCTCAACGTATCTATTCCGATAACGCTACAAATTTTGTCGGATCGAGGAATGAAATTCGCGAGATGTATGATTTACTTGAAAGAGAAAGGCAAAATTTGGACGATAATTTTTGTATTCCAAACAGAATTGAATGGAAATTTATTCCACCGGCATCTCCTCACATGGGAGGGTTAGGGAGGCAGGCGTTAAGTCTTGCAAATTTCACCTAAAACGCGTCATAGGGTAGAGTTTATTAACGTTTGAGGAATTAAACACGGTTTTGATTCAAATCGAAGCATGTTTGAACTCTCGCCCAATTTGTCGATTGCCTTCATCAGCCGCGGACCCACAACCGCTCACTCCCGGGCATTTTTTAATTGGTGGTCCGTTAACTGCGCTGCCGGACATCGACGTAACCGAACTGCCTGTCAATCGCCTCGATCGCTGGCAGAATGTTCAAAGAATCGCACAAACATTTTGGAAAAGATGGAGTAAGGAGTACTTAACATCTTTGCAAGGTAGAACCAAGTGGACACGCGAGCAAAATAATTTAAGAATTGATGACATTGTCATAATACAGGATAATAATGCGCCGCCTCTGAGGTGGAAATTAGGACGAGAAAGCAAATTGCATAAAGGATCAGATGACAAAGTGCGAATCGTCACACTGCAAACGGCGAGCGGAATATATAAAAGAGCCATTAATGAACTGTGTAAACTTTCGCTGTCTGACATGTAATTATATAAATGATTAATTGTAAGTTATAAGGATTAATTATTATTAATGGTGGGCGGGATGTTGAATGTATTCTAAGAATCAAAATTCGTCGAGAAATATCACGCGACAACAACATGCCAATCACGCTCTCATCGCGTGTCTGGTGGGAAAAATTCCGAAGGTATTTGAAAATATCGGAAAGAAGGCACCGAATATCCAGTATGTGTCGCCACACCGAGAGAAACACACGATCCGCTATACCTCTCAGCCGCTATATGTTCTTACGTAGTTATAATTTTAATTCTAAACTATTGTTCGGCGAAAGATTCTAAAACAATTATACTTGTAACCTTGTGACGCGAACCTTTCAAGACTTATAAGCTAACAACAAAATTTGACTAAGCGACGGATCGTGCCGTGTGTCACTGCTCGTCGCAGCGCTCATTATAAATCAACTAATAAATCAGCATGAAATAAACCTCGCATTTATCTAATTAATTTTAGAACAATTTCAACCATCGCGAGAATCTCAACAAACACTAATCTTCAATTTATTTTAATGATTGAACTTATAAATTCATCATCAATATTTATCTCTCGAATAAATTCTTTGATTAATTAACTTTAATATTCTAAACTCTGTATTTCAAGAATTTTCTCTCAAATATTAGTGGAACTCTATTAGAAATTCTAACAAACATATTTTTGTGACTTCTATTTAATCTTATCATCATATTACGTACTCCCTTGTAGATGGTTAACCCAGCATGCAAACAAATTAATCAGAAAAAGCGAAAGAATAGAGCTGGTAAAAAGACGCACGCTAGTCGCGTCATCTCACATTCACGTTGGCTCAAGCGACAAGCACTCAAAACTCTGTCTCACGTTGAACCTACTGAAAATATCTCGTCAATCACTACGTCTGAATCTGAGATACCTATTGGTTCTCTTCAAAAAATATTGAATTCAGAAACTGAAATCATCAATAATTCTAAAGTTAAATCACCAATATCAGATGACTTTAACGATCTAAATCCATATTCACCAGAATTGATAGCATTCGAGGAATTATATTAAAATATAAATTATCAAAGGGAAACTTTAAATCAAATAAAACCTTTTACGAGAAGATTTAATATCTCAATTAATATCGCAAGTATATGATGAAGAGCATCTTCACATAAATAAATATGCTCAATACCTGGATTCATAATTGATTGATTACACGTTATTATGGTATACATAAAATTTTGATAAATCTAATTCAAAATACTCAAAAATAAATTATAAATATTCCGTAACTTACAGATGAAACCTTTATATTCTGACGAAGAAATTAATATTATAATAGCTGATGAACCAGATATAATTGTTACAATAATACTTGGATTGATCGATGATTATTTCATCGGATTGTTGGATATAGATCAATTAATTACTTTATTAGAGAACCTCTAAATCTCTGAACCGCATATAAACATTTACATGCACACAATTACAGGTATGTATAATTCTAGTGAAAACTCTAGTAAATATTAAAAGTCCAGCCTCATTTCACTTCCCTAGATCACCTCAGTCCTTGCTCTCGGCGTCCCTGGGGTATAATCGGTGTAAGCAGATTGCCCTTCAAAAAATAGAGCATTCCTTTTCTAATCACTAAAATCTTAGTGAGAAAAGGGTCACTCGGACGTGACACGAGTGACATCAGCCGTTGCTTCGTTGCCGGTTAGGTAGAAAAGAGATAGGAAAACAGAGCATCTGTCCTCATCTATCTGACAATGAGACTAACTGAAGCGCTAAGAGAATTCACAGGTACGCGGTTCGCGCTTGTGTGCGTTATCTACTTTACTACTGTAGTGCATTGTGATGCATTGCTCACGCTTCAATGTGTCTTGACTCTGACGTCACTGGGGACTCCGTGTACAAAGGCGTATTCAAGAGAATCGTGAACGAGCGCTGCAATGGTTTCTTAGCTATTCTAATATCGTTTATTTTACTTATTATTTTTTTATTATTTCGATAAATAAACCTTAAAGTAATTCAGAATATAATTATATAAGAGTAGTTAGTATCAATATTGTATCATTCTTATTGTATTAATTATTTATTTTTTTATTTTGTCATTTTCTTTTATTATAATTTTATTCATAGTTATCATATGAGGTAGACACGAGTTGCTTTTGTATATGTTTAATTAAAAGACTTGTTTTGTTAATAAGTTAATATTTAATATACATATCCATGTGAATTATGATTACAAGTTGGTTAACGTAACTTAACTATGACTTATTGTTAGCGTCGATAACAGTAATAACTTAATGAAATACTAGAGTAACAGTATTTTATAAGTATTAGGATTCTGTTTATTCAAGATGCACTTCAATTTCTGTTCCATATTCATCATATATAGAAATGCTTGTAATTGTTGCAGAGAGAACATCTATCATTAGGAAAGCAATTTCGTAAGAATAACGCTCTCTAAAGTTAACAATAAACTGTACATAGGAGCTAAAGCATTTGTTGCATCGCAAAATTGATCGTACGCGTACTAATTTGTGTCCGCATTGACATTCACGCGCGATAAGTCTTTCGTCTGCTAGTCCATGTCTTACTATTAACTCATAGTTTCTTGGTCTTTCGCGATCATAACATTTAACGCAAATTTTGTCGTCGTTTTCTTTTGGTTTATAATTTAGCATTAGTACACACTTTATATCCTATAAATTCGATAATGCTCTTAACAGAGAATGTGGTTTATATTTAAAGTCCTTTTTGGAATGCACATTTTGAATTATTGATGGGAATACTTGATAAATTAGAAATTTATTTGTTCTCATTCAATATATATAATATTATAGGATCGTCGTAATCATCAATATCTTCTCCTCCTTCTTCGATCCTTGTTAAAAAATCCGAATGTTCTCGAGCGCAAATACTACATTCGCGAAGAGTTCTTAAAGTTAAAACAGAGGCTGAACATAAATAACATAAAACTATTGGTTTGTGTCCTATCCGTCTGATACGAAATGATAATATAAAGGAAGATAGAACAACTTATAGGACACAGGAGGGAATTCATGATAGCAGGGTTGACATAGAATGGAGCCGTTGTTTACTCCAAGATATCCCAAGACCTTGCCGCAATAAACAAAGCGCAGATGATGATACGCTGTTAATGAAGGTAATGATGCTTTATGTCTTGGAATAACAATTCGTTGGCGATGCCAACACATCTGTAACCAAAAATATTTATTTTAATTTCATCCCGGGTCGATATGGGCGATCAGTTTATTAATGTGTACGATTCTAGATTTATTTTTTACTAGAATTTTAACGTTGTTCAAAGGTAGAATTTTTATATGACTTCATGGGGACCAGTATATTGATCAGAGAATTTCCTTTTTGTGGGTTTTTTTAATAAAAATACTTGTGATCCTACTTGGAAATTTTGTGGATTAATTCTTTGGTCATAGTAACGTTTGCTTCTTTCTTTTGAACTTATGAGATTTTTACGCGCGTCTTCTTGAGCATCGTTAATTTTGTTAAATAAATTAATTAAATAATCTTGATAAGTAATTTCTAAATTTTCATCTATCGGAATATGAGCAGAAGGTAGTCGCGCTATTCGGACAAAAATTAATTCATAGGGCGGATATTTTGTGCCTTCACGAACACTAGTATTATATGAAAACGTCGACATATTGATATAATTATCCCAATTTCTTTCTTTTTGAATTTGAGTTTTTAAATATTCTATTAGTACATGATGTGATCTTTCGATCGAGCCATTAGATTGTGGGCGATACGCGGTAGTTTTAAAATGTTGAATGTTAAACTTCTTTGCCAAACATCGTATTAAAGCGGATAAGAAATTAGTTCCTTGATCCGTGAGGATGGCTTTAGGAGCACCGTATACGCAAATAAAATTTTTAGTAAGTGCATCGGCTATAGATAAGGCGGTAGCATCTTTTAATGGAATGGCTACAGAATATTTAGTTAATAAATCTTGCATAGTTAATATATATTGATTTCCAGAAGGGGTGATCGGAAGAGGGCCTACAATATCGAGAGAAACCTTATCGAATGAGACACCGGGGGTGTCTGTGATTATCATAAGTTGTTTTGTTTTTACTCGCGTTAATTTCTTTAACTGACATTGACGACATTTTTGAATAAGATTTTGTATTTCCTTTTTCATTGTATTCCAATAATAGTGGGGTCTTAATCGATTGTATGTTTTAGTGACACCTTTATGACCACCGTGAGCCGAAGAATGATTTTCAACTATGAGAGCTTCGCGTTGTTCGACAGGAGGGGTTTGAACAAAATTTTTACAGACAGTAATACACAAATGGATTGTTCCCTTAGATATTTGTGAATTTTACCTATTACACGATGCCATAGTAGATCATCAAAATAGTCGGTTTTTCTAATGCTGAAAGAAGTTATCTGCAATTCTATTATTGTATCTAAGAGAGAACGTATACAATTTTTTAAGGTTTGTGGTTCTAAGCGTGAGTGATTATTTAATCTTACGGGAATGGATATTAAAGTTTTAGATTTGATTGTTTTTATATTTACTCTTTCAAAAGTAAGATTTTCGTAGACCGGTAGTAAATTAGCTTTTTGGTATTCTTTAGCGCCATTATCAAAAGGGGTTCCATTTACTTGAATAAAAATTACATGATTGTCGTGCTGTTTTAATAAGTTACCGCGGCTTTCTGTTATTAAAATTCGGTCAGTACCCCGGTGTTCTTCACCAAAGTCAATTATTTCTTCGTATTGACTCATATTTTCTTCATTACCATTGGTTTCATCATTATCACTAGAATATTCTTCTATAGTTCTATTTGAATTTCGACTGAGTTGGGAAAGATCTATTGAAGGATTTATTATTTCGTTATTTGGAGCAGATGTACCGGGTTCCGGTTCGAGAAGAAGTGTTAATTCATTTGATGGATCGTCAAGATAATTAGTAATAAATGAATTATACAGATAGCAGGCGGATTTCTCGATAGTGCATCCGTGTTATTATTCAAGCTTCCCTTTTTATACTGTATTTCATATTCATATTCAGCTAATATTGTTCTCCATTTCTTAATCTAGAAGAAGGATCTTTAATTGAATGAAGCCAAATTAGAGGTTTATGATTAGTTATAATTGTGAATTTTTTACCGTATAAATAAGGTCGAAAATGATTAGTGCAATAAACTATTGCCAGGCATTCTTTTTCGATGGTAGAGTAATTTAGTTCGGCGGTATTTAATACACGAGAGGTATAGGCAATAGGTAAATCTTTTCCAATTTGTCCTTGGCTGAGTACTCCTCCGATAGCATATCCGAATGCATCGGTTGTTAAAATAAAAGGCTTAGTAAAATCTGGATACTGAAGTATTGGTCCAGAACATAAAGAGAATTTTAGGACATTAAATGCTTCTGTTTGACGTAGTTGCCAATTAAATGTATTAGTTTTCTTTAATTAATCAGTTAAAGATTTAGCAATCTTAGAAAATTGTGGAATGAATCATTTATAGTATCCAGCTAATCCCAAAAGTTGTTTAATATTTTTCTCATTTTTAGGAGTGGAGAATTCCATTATAGATCTTATTTTAATTGGATCGGGTTTAACTCCATCAGCTCCGATTATATGACCGAGATATGCTACTTCATGAAGCAAAAATTCACATTTGTCTGGTTGTAGTTTAAGATTCGCGTTTCTTAACCTTTGCATTAATTTATTAAATTTGACCTCGTGTTCTTTCAGTGATCTCGCGTAGTTGACTATATCGTCCATGTACACGAATAATTCGTTGCCTTGTAACCCGGAAAGAACGTTATCCATTAATCTTTGAAAAGTAGCGGGAGCGTTTTTAAACCGAATGGCATTCTTTTAAATTGATAATGACCATAAGGAGTTGAAAATGAGGTTTTCGGAGCATCTTTGGGTGCCATTGGAATTTGATGGAAGCCAGAGGCTAAGTCGAGAACGGAAAAATATTTAGCTGATCCTAGTTGATCGAGGATATCAGTTATATTTGGAATAGGATAGGCGTCTCCTATGATTTTTTCGTTTAGACTACGGTAATCTATAACCATTCGCCATCTCTTATTACCTTGAGAATCAGATTTTTTCGGAACTATCCATACAGGGGAATTATAAGGAGAAGTAGAATATTAGATTAAATCATTGAATAATAGTTCGTTAACTTGCTTATCAATTTCGTCTTTGTGGACAGGAGGATATCGATATTGTTTTGTATAGATGGGAATTTCGTTAGTAGTAGGTATAGAATGCTGAGTAGCATTTGTGGCTCCAAGATTATCGTCAGGGAGATGAAATCTATCGGAATAATTAAGAATTAACGATTTAACATTATCTAGCTCCTCGGAGTTCAAATGTTCTAATCGTAGGAGCTGCATAATAGCAGATGCGCGAGGACAAGGGATTTCCTCGTCAAGAAAGTTTACAGGAATTGTATTTTCTTGAATCCTTTCAAAGTATAAAACATTATTAATAAAAAATTGGAATTATTGTATATCGCTAGGGTCCCTCGGGCCGCGGCGATATGATCTGAATTACTTTCAGATTTTTATGGAGAATTATCGACCACTGAATGCTTTAAGGTTTCAGTGATATTATTAAAATTATTTTCCTCATGAGAATGAGAAGTTAAGACTTCGTTGCTTTCTTTGACATAAGGACTATTGATCGTCTCATTCCCTCGGGTTTCAACGACACCGCCTAGGATCGTGGATCCATTAAGCGTATCCGCAAGGTCAAAATCTTGCAATTCGATAGAAGGAATTTCTACGTTATAATCGTTTTCAGTGATATTGAAGATGGGTAAATATGCTTTACCATTAACGTTTGTGACAATTGCCTCTCCGAAATAAATGGTTTCATTTAGCATTTGACGCGGTATATATCCGTATTGTTTTTCAGAATTAGCAATATTAACGTAGAAAGGTGATACAGATCGCTTTTTAATGTGAACATAGATTGTTTCTGAGAAGGGAATGCTAGAGTCGTAGTAATGTAAGCGTTTATTTTTATAATCTATACTAGCCGATCGTTCTTTCAAGAACATATTTCCCAAAATTCCATCTTGAGGAAAACCGACCGTATCAGGGACTATATGGAAGTTAGTAGGTGAATTGAGTAAACATATAGTAATAGAGCCAAAGGTAAAAATTGGTTCGGAAGATATGCCTTGAAGAGACAAGATTTCTTTATTATCTAGAACTGCGTTCTGATTAATAAAGAGTTGCTTTATAAGATTATCACCAGAACCTGAGTCGATTATAAAAGAACATTTACCTTTAAAATCCGGAGAGATAAGAGTAACAGAGGGTAAACTACTATATTTTGTTTTATCGTCTATTCTTCCAATACGGGAGGTGAGACAGAAATCGGATTTTGAGGTAACGTGATGGTTACTGGGGTACGTGATGGGAGAGGAGGGCGCCCCGTGGTGTCGTTCCGTCGGGCGCCGCTCGTTGCCGGAACGCCTTGCGGATTTCCCGAATTATTAGCGTTATTATTAGAAGGTTGTGGATGGATAAGGTTGTGGAGTTGATGGATAAGGTTGTGAAGTTGATGGATTATTTTTGATGGACCGTCTATATGCGAGTTTGTGACATTCATCAATGAGATGTCCGGTAGTTTTACAATAGCGACAAATTTTTTCAGCAGGATAATTCGGTCCAGGTTGTCCCGGAATGAGCGGTTTTATAAAAGGAGTTGTACTATTTCGTGAAAGTTGTGGTTGAGTGGACGATTGCGGATTATAATTTATAAAAGTTTGAGGAGGTCCAGGTTTAGTTGAAAAATCTGCGCGACGAGAAACATTATATTTATAAGACGGCATGGTTCGTTTACGCGCGTTTTCCGCTTCTAAAGTTTTGGAAAGTTGTATTGCAGATATAAAAGCGTCTTCAAATGAGTGAGATCTGTTGTGCCTTGCGTTTGGCACAAAGGAAATAATAGGGATCGTTGTTGGATTAGAAGCTAAGGCCCCGGGCCGTCGAAGACACTAGATACTTGTTCACACACAATATTGTTCAATAATGACACTTTTATTAAAATAAATATTTACAATAAGTCTTTTAAACGCGTGCTTATCTGCTGTCACCTTTCGGCGTTAAGTTAAGTAATCTTGCTTGCGATTCACTCCGCGCTGGTCTCGCGTTTGAATTATCACTCGCCACTCTGACCGTGATAGCGACCCGTATTATAATAATCGACTGCCCCCGTGCGCGGTTGCGGCGGGTCTTTTATTCTTAATTTTCTGGGTCATTTTCGGGTGTGCGGTCAAAGTCCAAACGCAAGCGAAGCAGGTTCAATGTCGAAACTCTTCGCTTGCACTTTCGAAAATGTCCTATTTTCGCGTGTGCCTTGCTGTGTAGGCATTTCGTAAGTGTGCTGGTATTCGCGCTCTTTGATCTAAATTATTACTTATAATTTAATTTATCTAAAATTTAGTTTATAGCCTTTCGGGCTATAACATCCCTCCCCCGTTGATAAAGAAAAACGGAGGTTCGAAGTTTTTCTTAAACTAAGTTTTACAATTTATTTGTTTTCCCGAATTCATTGTATAATCGTTTCTTAAAATCTAGTGCTATCGCTTCTTTTTAAAGTTGATCTAAGTATTTTATGTTCGTCTTCTATTATTTTGATTATGGGTCGTCTTACTTTGCATCTGTTTTTCCATTATATTACTATCCAGATTATGATTCCTATGATAGTTAATGTTATTATTCCGCTTGTCGCCATCGGGTAGACGAATTGTTTTGTCGTGAAAATGTTTCGTTCGTTGTTTTATAGATTTTTGTCTATGATTTCTAGATTGGCTTTAAGTCTTGCTAATTCTGTGCGGTGCTGTGAGATATCTTTTAATGTTTCGTTGTCGTACGTCACTGTGGTATTTGCAAGTGTGATATTAAGTCCGGGTAGAAATGTTTCCGTGTCTATTCTGTAAATTGTCTATTTGGTCTGTATTGTCATGTCAGCTGTTGTCAATTTACATTCTCCTTTTAAAGTTATTTTTCCCGTATTTTTTATTACTTCTTCTTTTTCTGATTGTTCGTCGCATTGTATGGTTATCTTTCGCTCGGCGTCAGTCGAGTATAACCATGTGTGTGGTTGCCGTAATGCGATCCATTTTATATGAGTCGAAACATAGTCTCTTATATTACAATTATTGTGATAGTGTTTTGTATATAATTGTACTTTACATGGCGCGTCCGAATTTACGTAGTATATCGGTAGGTCTTGTTCGCATACATAATGAGAATTAATGTTATTACATTTTTGGAGTTTGGTTTCTGTGAGTACTAGATACGTTAGCTTTTCTTTATCGACGGCTATTATATTTTTTTCGATTTTTACGTACGTGAGTTCGTGGTTAGAGGAAGGTGTAGGAAAATCGATTATATTTATAATATCGTAAGTCGGTTGCGAAATTAGAGGAAAACGCAATATGATATAGTTGCTTTGTCGCAGTATGCGCTTATCGCGGTGTGCTTTTTTATTTCTAACCAGTCCTCGGTATGGATTTTAAACGGAAAATATGAGCCTTGCGGCAATTGCGATGCCGCTTCATTTAGGTGCGCTATAATATTTTTAATCGGCATTAATCTAGGGTGCATTTCGCCTTTGCGAATGTACGTAAGATATTCTATAATATTTTCGGCGTCTCTTATTAGTTCTGTCATTATGGAGGTAAGATTGTGAAATGTTCGTTTATCTCTTCCTGATTATGGTATTCTGTTATGCGTTTCTGTAATAATTTTTCGTTATGTTCGATTACGTTCTCTATTTTATCGAGATGTGTTATTGTTGTATTTAGTACGTTTATTTGGTTCCGTACCGCGTGTTGGATCGTTTGATGTTTGTTTTCAAGTAAGTTTAGCTGTTCGTTTATGTGTCGTTCGTCGTTTACGTCCATCGTCCCGATTAATGTTTTTGCTATTGTGCCTATTTCGTCTATCAGTCCTCTACGTGCGTTAGTTGGTGCTTTATAAATAGTATTTATTTGTGTCATTAAATTTTGTAAATATTTGGCTTCTCTTTTTGCGACGTTATTCAAGTTAATGCAGGTGTTTCTTCGATAATGATTTTGAAAGTTTATCGTGCTGCATGTAATTTCGGTTTGTTGTCTGTGCTTTTTTATTTGTTCGTAACGTCGGTTATTTGGGTCAAGTGTCTAACCTTATAACTAACTTCCACATTTTCCTGGAGTAGTGTAGTTGTCCGATTTTTTCGTAATGTATGTCTGGATGGTTGTCGAATTCTTCTGTTTCGTTGTGGCGATTCGTCTTTTGCCATTTCGCAAGTGCTGCGTGGGCGTATAATATGAGTATCCTGTAATGATATATTATATTCTTTTTATCATTTTCGATGGATATAAATTCTTTAAGTAGCTGTTTTTTGTCGGAAAGGCAAATTTTTTATTTCTTTTGAGGTGTTAATGCCTCCTTTTTTAGTCTGTGTTTGACTGTCTTTTGCGTTTGACTGAAATTTTTCTTTTTTTTTTAAATTACAATTGTGTGTGCGGAAAAGCCGGTTCGCTCTCAATATTTTGTCTCTCCGCGGATTGTGGAGGAGGAGGAAGCTCCCAACGGGGGGCTCTTCTCCTTCGACGTGATGTCGGAGATATTGCTCGTCTTGCTGAGACCTACGACTGGGCTCCGGCTAGGGAGTGGCTGAGGGAGGGTACGGGGTGGTTATACCCCCTTACTTTGTGCCCGTAAACGAGTTCGAAGGGCGTGTATCCTGTAGCCGTGTGTGGGGTTGTATTATACGTGAACATCGCGAAAGGCTCGTCCCAAAGGTATCCACTCGTCCCAGTCGGTTTGATCGGCGTTTATATAATGCCTCAAATACTCTGTTAACGTGCGATGCGATCGCTCTAATGCTCCATTGTTTTCTGAATGATAGGCGG
>OZ020540.1:8694536-8719424 GCA_963971435.1 Lasius platythorax | reverse complement strand
ATGATAGGCGGTCGTTTGTATTTTTTCTGTTTTTAGTATCTTACAAGTATTTTTGAATATTTCGCTGAAAAAAATTGTACCTTGGTCCATTAAAATTTTTTCTGGGATCCCGTGTTCAAGAACTATTTTTGTTACGAATTCTTTGCTAATAGTGTTCGCTTCTTGATTTGAGATCGGTATCGCCTTACCAAATTTCGTTAAGCTGTTTTGGAATGTGAGTAGATATTTGTTTCCTTTTGTTGTTACGATTAGCGGTCCGACTATATCTAATGTGCATTTCCCGAAAAATTTATTAGGCGTGTCAGTGATAAATAATGGCATTTTTATTTGTCTGGATAATTTATTTTTTTGGCATGATTCGCATTTTGAAATATATCGCTCGACATCTTTAGTTATTCCCGGCCAATTATAATTTAGTCGGATTCTTTTTAACGTTCTCTCGATCCCTTGATGTCCTCTTGTGGGCGCATCGTGGTATTCGTATAGTATTTGTTGTTTCTATTCCTCCGTATATATTTTCTGTGTGTCGTCGGCGATTTCGTTGTCTTCTTCTATCTTGAAGATTTCTTCTTCCTTTTTTATATCGTTGGCGTCTTGTATTACGTGTCGGCTCAACGCGTCGGCGTTCGCATTCGCTCGTCCTGCTTTGTAAATGATTTCCTAATCGTACTCCTCTAGTTTCAGTCTCCAACGTATTAATCTCGATCCTGGATCGGTTACGTTGAATAGCCAGATCAATGGCTTATGTCTATTATTTTGAATTTTGTTCCGTAAATATACGGTCTGAAATGTTTTACGGCCCATATTATAGCTAATAATTCCTTTTCAGTTGTATTATAATTTTGCTTTGCGCGAGAGAGTATTCTGCTGGCGTAAGCAACGGACCGGTCATTGCCCACCGGTCCCTGTGACAACACTGCTACGATTGTATAGTCGGAGGCATCGGTGGTCACGTTGAATTCTTCGCTGAAATCTGGATATTTT
Organism: Lasius platythorax; assembly: GCA_963971435.1. NCBI lineage: Eukaryota > Metazoa > Arthropoda > Insecta > Hymenoptera > Formicidae > Lasius > Lasius platythorax. The sequence goes on along the minus strand of OZ020540.1, from coordinate 8,718,440 downwards.
AACACTGGCGCCGTCATTAATTTTTCTTTCAATTTTGCGTCAAATGCATTTTGTGGTTCTGCCGACTATACAAATTTTTCGCTCTTTTTCGTTAGTTTTGTTAACGGTTTTACGATTCGCGAAAAATCTTCTATGAATTTTCGGTAGTAGCCTGCTAGTCCTATGAAGGATTGGATATCCTTTACCTTTTTTGATGTCGCGAAATTTTGTATTGCGGTTAACTTTGATGGGTCCGGCATTATTCCGTTTTCGAATATAATGTGGCCTATATAAATTACTTTTTTACGCAGGAATTCGCATTTATCTGGTTGTAGTTTCAAATTGTTTTCCCGTAATCTCTGCAGTACTTCCGTGAGTCGTTTGTTATGATCCACTAAGCTGGATCCGTAGATTACAATGTCGTCGAGGTAGACTAGACATCTGAGCCCTTGTATCCCTGTCAATACTGAATTCATCAGCCGTTGGAAAGTTGCGGGTGCATTTTTCAATCCAAACGGCATACGATTGAACTCATAGTGTCCGTAAGGGGTTGAGAAAGCTGTTTTCTTTTTATCGTTTTCTACCATCGGTATCTGGTGGTACCCCAATGCTAAATCTAACGTGGTAAAATATTTGGCGTTCCCTAATTGGTCCAGTATGTCGGTGATATTTGGTAGCGGAAATGAATCGCCTATTGTTAGATTATTTAATCGTCGGAAGTCGACTACTACGCGGAGTCTCGGTTTTCCGGATGCGTCAGGTTTTTTCGGTACTACTAGCAACGGTGCGTTCCACTGATTAGCGCTTGTCCTGATTATTCTATCTTCTAGCATTACTTGTACCTGTTTATTTACTTCCGCTTTATGTTTCTCGGGAAGGCGATACGGTTTCATTTTAACCGGTGAGGTGTTGGCGCGCGTGCTTATCGCGTGCTCGATAGTCGCGGTACACGACAGCGATTCTCCGTTTAGGTTAAATACATAATTATATTCCTCACATATCCGTTGTGTTGTCTGTTTTTCCTCGACATTTAGATGGTCGGTCCGTAATAGTTGTCAAATTTCGCTTTTTCGTGACGAGTAATTTCGCGGTTTTTCCGGTTGGATCGTGTAAATTGCATGTGGATTGTCGGCGTCTAGGTCTTCTATTTTAACTAACGGCGTGCGAATCTCTATTGTCTCGTCGGTGGTATTTATTATGCTGATTGGACACGAATAATTCTTTGGCTCGACTAAGCATCGTCCGATGTAAATTCCTTGCGCTGTTTCTTCCGCTCTTATGACGCCTATATCGTTGCGGTCGGTCGCGACTTGTACTATGGTTTCACTGCGCGGTTTCAGTGTGATTTTATCGTAATGCAATAGTTTTAGCTCGGCGTTTCCTATCTTTAGTTCCCGTTTTCTGTAGTCGCATGCAACCTGTTGTTTCCGGAGGAAGCCGATTCCTAGGATTCCCTCGTAATCCATCGGGAAATCGTCCCTTACGACGTAAATCGCGTGTTTAATTTTGTCACCGTCTAAGTCGATTGTTGCGTACATTTTGCCTATAGTCCGCGCCTTATGTCCGGTTATTCCAACTAATGTGATTTTGTCTTTATAAATTACGATCTCACCCTTCAGTTGGTTAATCTTTATTAGCGAGATAGTAGCTCCGGAGTCGTATAACATGTTTACTTTACCGTTCTTGGTTTCGCGGATCGGTAAAATAATTATATCTAATCCGGTTGTTCCTCGCGGAGTTCGTCGTATGCGTGTCACTTGATATTCGAGCGCGCGCAAATATCGGTCTACTTTTTTCTTCGTGTTTTTCGTCGCTGCTACTTTCGGTGTCCAAATTTCTTTTTCGCGCCTGATATATCTTTTGTTCGCCTCTTTTTATCATTTTGCGATTTTATATTACTGTTATCCCGCCCTGTTTGGTACGACGTCTTCGGTTTCAGTCGTCCGTTTAGTGCCCAGCATTCGTCACGATTATGACCGCTTTTTTTACAGTATTTGCAAACCTTTTCGACCGTGTTAACGTGCGATGTCTTATCCGGTTTCGGTAGTGCGTATTTACTGCTGCGGCAATCGCGTCCGTAGTGCCCGGTTTTTCCGCACTTATAGCATTGCGGTTCTGTTCCTCGATTTTGTCGTGAGGGGTTCTGTTCGGCTTTATTCCGATTTGAAAAATTGTGCGTTCGCGACGTTGTCGGTCCTATGAGTATTTCTTCCGCGCTCGCGCCGGTTATTGCTTTTTGTAACGTTGTGTATCGCTGTGAGCGGACGAGTATTTTCAAGTCGTCGTGTAGTCCGAGTTGAAAGTTTAATAATGCTTGTTTTTGTATTGTTTCTAGTATCGCCCGTTTATGCGCGGCGGAATGATTTTCGCCTTCAATCATCGAATCGTATAATTTCATAGCGAGTTTATCAGCGCGTTGCCCGAATGTCTGTGCTGATTCGGCGGGTTTTTGTTTCAACGAATTGAATTCGAGTTGTAAATGCGCGGTGCTTTGTTTACTTTGATAGCACGTCTCGAGTTGTTGTTTTTTAATTCTCGTATGTCTGTATGTCTCGCGTCTCGAAATCTTGCATGGCTTTTCTTTTGAGCTTGGTGTATAAGATAGCTTGAACTAGCGATTCTTCTTCCGTGGGATTTATGTTTTGTATCGCGTACGTGCTGGCATTTAAAAATTCTTGTAATTTATTTCGCGAAGTTCCGTCGAATTCCGGGATCATTATTCTGGCTTCTTTTAGCGACATGTAATTCGGAGCGGTACTACGGCGGTTTCTTATATCGCGCTCGGTCCGCCCGTATGTCATACGATACTCGTCGTTATCGTTTTCTTGACGGTGGTATGCGTGTGTTTCCGCGTTTTCTATTCGCGTTACTCGAGTGCTTAGTGCATGTATATCTGCGCGGATTAAATTTAGTACGTCCAAGATTTGATCGTTGTCGTTGTTTTCCTGGCGCGCTGCCGCGGAGGGGGTGTGCAGTCCCTCATCTATTTGCTGTCCCAAGCGACCGATTGTTTGTCGGAGTCGGGCTATTTCGTTATCGACGGCGGTCGGGTGTACGTTCGCAACGGATTGATCCAGAGGTGTGTGCGGAACGGACATGTTGTTTCCTTGCAATCGATAGATTTCTTCCGGATCGAAGGTATCGCTCTCGTAGGAGGTTAAAGAAAATTCTCGTCGCAAAGATACTCGGCTTGGAGTTCTGCTTATATACGGTCTCGTCGCGTCTCGTTTTAATTTTCGTGAATATGATCAGTCGCGTTGTGTGCGAATAAACTAGCGTCGAAGTTAGTGAATTGGAAGTCGTGTTCGCTAACGACGTTCTCGGGTAACGGTTCGGGTTCGTTATCGTTTGAATATTGTGATTCTAAATTTCTACGCGCGCTATTATAATTTCGGGGCGTCTGGAGTACTCTTAGAGTTAGCCTCGCAGGTTCGCTTTGCAACCACGATCGGTTCGCTATCGGCGGTTTCGGAACTTTATTACCTTCCGAGGTATTACATTCAGGCGGTATTACAATTATAATGTTCGGACTTACAGTATTACGGCGGCTCGCATATTCGCTCTCCTGTATCGCACGGCTGCTGACGCTGCGTTTCGTTGGCTCGTCGGCTGGCTGTCCGGCGTTGTCAGGTGAGACGGCGGGTCGTCGTTCGCTGCTGAGGCGCTGTCCGTAACGTTCTCGTAGGTCGCGCTAATTGGTCTGTTGACACTGGCGTTCCTACAGGTTTCCGCTGCTTGGCCGTAATTTTCTCACTGCTCTGCTTTTCGTGTTGTCCGCTTGGCTTGGTTCTTTCAGCTGTTGTACCGGCGTGCCTGTTTAACGCCATGGTTTTTACAGGTCTTAGAGGTCACGGGTCTGGTAACGATCCTCCAGTTTCATCCCACCGCTGCCACCAATGTTGTACCTTGGGTTTGGCACAGAGGAAATAATAGAGATCGTTGCTGGATTAAGAGCTAGGGCTCCGGGTCATCAAAAACACCGAACACTTGTTCACATACAATATTGTTCAATAATGACACTTTCATTAAAATAAATATTTACAATAAGTCTTTTAAACGCGTGCTTATCTGCTGTCATCTTTCGGCGTTAAGTTAAGTAATCTCGCTTGTGATTCACCCCGCGCTGGTCTCGCGTTTGGATTATCACTCGCGACTCTGACCGTGATAGCGACCCGTATTATAATAATCGACTGCTCCCGTACGCGGTTGCGGCGGGTCTTTTATTCTTTATTTTCTGGGTCATTTTCGGGTGTGCGGTCAAAGTCCAAATGCAAGCGAAGCAGATTCAATTTCGAAACTCTTCGCTTGCACTTTCACAAATGTCCTATTTTCGCGTGTGCCTTGCTGTGTAGGCATTTTGTAAGTGTGCTGGTATTCGCGCTATTTGATCTAAATTATTACTTATAACACAAATAAAAATTAAATAAAAGGCTCGATTGATAAAACAAAAAATGGGGAAGAAAAAAACCAGTTGGAGCCTGGGCGCGGTAATTAGCGCGTAAACAATATGAGAAAACAAATGGAAATTGCCTTTTAAATAGATGTTAGTAAACAATAATTTTTGAGAACAATTTTTACCGGCTCTCAACGGTGAAAGATGTAAATTCTAATATTGTGTGTTAGCTCATTATGGAGCTAACACACAATATTAGAATTTACATCTTTCACCGTTGAGAGCCGGTAAAAATTGTTCTCAAAAATTATTGTTTACTAACATCTATTTAAAAGGCAATTGAAAAATATAGGATCGAAAGGGTCTGAATAGCTTAGTTGGTTAAAAGCAGTCGCCCGGCAAGCGAAAGACGCAGGTTCGATTCCTGCTTCAGCGACTTTTCGGACCTATATTTTTCTCGCCTATTTATTCACGGTATGGTTGAAATATAATCAGGGGAATCTTGTAATCTCGAACCAAGAGATACGTCTCCCTAAAAATATTCTTCCAACTTCGCCCGTGTAAGTTATTTGCTAGTTGGGTCGAATTATATTAATTTTCCCTATTAAAACATAATATTGTTGCGTCCCTGAATTTCATCCCCTGTGCCGTATCCGGGAAATCGTTGTCAAGGGGGTTGTTGATCAACAACGGCGGACATTTTGTGAGCGGTCGCCATTTTCAGTAGTCTTTTGACAGCTGTCGTGTCAAACGGACGTATTACTCAATCGCTCTTATTAATTGTATCATTTTATTGTTCTCTGTTCTGTGTTGAAATATTAAAGTTACGTGTTCCTTGTTAATATTGCTTTAATTATTTACGGCGCGAGTGCGGCGATCGGATGACGGTGCGAACGCGTATCGCGGTATTAATTTAAATCGTCCGCGGACGCAACATTTTGGGGGCTCGTCCGGGATTCGAGCGGCAGCAGCAACGAGCAAATAATGGCAACAGGAAGTGAGCAACAGGATATGACGACTGGACAGCAGGAAACGTTGACTGGGGCTTTGACGCGGAAAAGAATGCGAGTCGCCACTCCGCTTCACAACGCTGAGACTACTGCGCTTCAAACTGCGTTGCGAGAGATTCAACAGCTTCGCGAGGAGCGGATGCAGCAGCGAGCGGAATATGAGGCGCAGATAAAGCAACGCGACGAAGTGCTTCGTAGGATGGAGGAGAGGATACATCTGTTGGATAACACCAATAACCAGCTAAGTCGCTCCAATTATTCAGATAATGATCGTAATGATCGTACTGCGATAAGAGCGGCTGATTTCGAAGGAGTTGACGCGCGCGTTTCTATAAATAAAGAATTAGGATACAAACTAAAACCGGATATTTTTGACGGGACTGTTCCGCTGAGGGAGTTCTTTTCGCAGTTTGAATTAATCGCGCGAGCAAATCAGTGGAGTGAAGCCACGAAAAACGTAGCACTTATATCGTGTTTAAGAGGAAAAGCGCGTGCAATATTAGAATGTGTAAATGATTTGGAAAGTCTTAATTATGCTGAATTAAAATCTAAATTAGAGTTGCGTTTTGGGGAGGGATATTTATCACAGTCATATTATTCGCAATTTACAAATAGGAAACAGAAATCGGGAGAAGATGAGGCGACTTTGGGTTCAGATATTGAACGCCTTTCTCAATTAGCTTACCCTGAATGTCCTCATCACATTCGCGATAAAATCGCTTGCGCGCAATTTGTTACTGCATTATCGGATCGGTTTGTGAGAAGGACTCTACAGCTGGAGGGTATCACTTCTTTGAAAATGGCCGTACAGAGAGCAATGGCAGTAAAAGTGATACAAGAAAGTAATTTTGAGGGACGGAAAGAATATGGTGATAGCAAAAATAATAGAAATAATAATAAGGAAAAAAAGTTTAATAATTTCAATGGAAATAACAGCAGTAATGATTATAAGAAAGAAGTAAAGAAAAATGATAAAAGTTATAAAAAGAAATTTCTAAATAATAATAATGATAATAAAAAGAAATTTGTGAAAGAATGTTGGCAATGCGGTGGTACAGGCCATTTTCGAGCAGAGTGTCCGTCCTTGAAAGAGAAGCCTGAGGGAAACTAGGCTTGGTCGAGCTGGTTGGGGCAAGTTCGGCGAATAAGCAGAAAGCCCCGATAGAATTAAGGAATTATTTATGTAGTTGTAAGAAAATTAATAATAAAAAAAAAAGAATTATTTTGTTTTAAAGGATATATTGATGAACAAATTTGTTCTATTAAAATAGATACGGGTTCGGATGTATCGATAATTAAAAGTGAATTGGTTAGAATGCCTAAGCGGCAGATTCCTCTTGATTATTCTTGTCGTTTAAAATATCCTACTGGAGAAAAAGTGCCAATCAAATTTAAGACAATTGTGATGATTAGCTTAGGGAAATGTTCCGTAGAACTTCCGGTGTTTGTTGCTGACATGGTGGAGGATTGTTCGTTAGGAACTGATTTCCTTTCAGCGGTAAATTTAGAAAACACTTTTGAGTCAATTTTTGGAAATTCAGGTTTTAAAGAAAGAGAAGGATTCGTGTGTTCGCGGGTGGAGAATTATGAAAATAAGGTTCCTCAATTTTTAAAAGAACTTTTCGAAAAAGAATCGGAAGATTTTACAATAAATCAGAAAGATCTTTTTGCCCAATTTTTAATTAATTTCCAAGACGTATTTTCGAAAGAGATAGTGGCTGGAAATAGTAATGTGGTGGAGCATGTTATAAATGTGAATAATTCAAATCCTATTAAACAGACTCCCCGACGAATTCCCTTGCGAATGCGTGAAGAAGTGAATAAAATCATTGAGGATATGAAGCATCAAGGTGTAGTAGAGGAGTCACAAAGTCCATGGGTCTCTCGCGCAGTTATGGTCAAGAAGAAGGATGGAACAATTAGATTCTGTGTTGATTACAGAAAATTAAATGCGGTGACTGTAAAGGATTCCTATCCATTGCCACGGATCGATGACATACTCGATCAGTTATGCGGTAATTCCTGGTTCTCTATCTTGAATTTGAAAAGCGGGTATTGGCAAGTGAAAATTCGTCCGGAGGATAAGGAAAAGACTGCGTTTTCAATTGGAAACGGCTTGTGGCAGTTCACTGTTATGCCTTTTGGACTTTGTAATGCTCCCGCCACTTTTGAACGATTGATGGAGAAGGTTTTACGACAACTGTTGTACAAGATTTGTTTAGTATATCTGGACGATGTGATTATTTTCGGAAAAAGTTTCGAAGAGATGTTGAGCCATCTTGAACAAGTATTTTTGCAGTTACGCTCTGCTAATTTAAAATTAAATCCGAAGAAATGTTCTTTTTTTAAAAGGAAAATAAAATATTTAGGACATGTGGTTTCCAAGACAGGAGTTACAACGGATCCTGAAAAGATTTCCACCGTTAAAGATTGGTCAGTTCCTCAAACTAAAAAGCAGGTTTGCAATTTCTTGGGATTCTGTTCCTATTACAGAAAGTTCGTGAAGGGATTTTCTTTAGTAGCAAAGCCGTTGTTTTCATTAACTGAAAATTTGACGAAATTTGTATGGACCGAGCAGTGTGAAGCGGCCTTTAAGAAGTTGAAAAAACGTTTGGTGTCTTCTCCTATTTTATCATTTCCCAGGGATGAAGGTCAATTTATTCTCGACACTGACGCCTCCAATCATGGCATCGGTGCAGTGTTGTCTCAAGTTCAGGATGGAACAGAAAGAGTAATAGCGTATTTTAGTCGTGTGTTAAGTAAGTCGGAAAGGAATTATTGTGTCACACGACGGGAACTTCTGGCTATTGTAGACTCGTTAAAATTTTTTCACCATTATTTGTATGGAAGTGAATTTGTGGTTAGGACCGATCATATTTCATTACGGTGGTTGATGTCGTTTAAGAATTTGGAGGGTCAAATGGCGCGATGGTTAGAACGAATTCAGCAATATAATTTTGAGATCATGCATCAAAAGGGAAAATCTCATGGCAACGCCGATGGATTATCAAGGCGCCCTTGTGCAGAGATCAATTGCAATTATTGTAGCAAAGTGGATTTGAAAGAAGAAGAATTAGTAGGAAGAATGATTTTAAGGATGGATAATTCGGAAAGTTGGAGGAAAGATCAATTAGAAGATCCGACAATAATTAAGATCATTCATGGAAAGGAAAGAAATCAACGTCCTCCTTGGCAAGAAATTGTTTCGGAAGATCCATCTGCAAAGATTTATTGGTCGCATTGGGACTCTCTTGTGTTGAGAAACGGAGTTTTTTACAGGAAGTGGGAATCTCCTAATTTACAATCTTGTACTTTTCAGACGATAGTCCCACGAAAAAGAATTCGAGAGATCCTTGAAGAAGCGCATGATTCTCCTTCAGGTGGTCATTTTGGGGTAAACAAGACCTTAGGAAAGATTCGGAAACGATTCTATTGGGCCACCTGTAAGCAGGACGTTGAAGATTGGTGTAGATCTTGTTCAATTTGTATAGCAAAAAAGGGGCCTTCCGATAAGGGAAGATCTGTGATGCAAATTTATAATGTCGGAGCTCTTTTTGAAAGAGTACAGATGGATATTTTAGGTCCATTCCCAACATCTTCTACAGGGAATAAATATTTGTTAGTTATTGTTGATTGTTTTACTAAGTGGGTAGAAGCATTTGCATTGAGGAATGTTAAGGCAAGCACTATTGCAGAGGTTTTTGTGAATCAGATTATTTCGAGATACGGTGTACCCTCAGAGTTACACACGGATCAGGGAAGGAATTTTGATTCGCGAATATTTCGCGAATTGTCACATTTGTTAGGAATTAAAAAGACCAGAACAACTCCATTTCACCCTCAATCTAATGGTTTGGTCGAACGCCAACATCGAACAATAATAAATTATTTATCCAAGTTTGTTGCAGAAAATCAACGAGATTGGGATCGCTGGATAGGAATGTGTGTTAGCTTATAGGTCTGCTAAGCATGAAACCACAGGGGTTTCTCCAGCTGAGTTATGTTTTGGTCGAGACTTAAAATTACCTTTAGATCTTCTTCGAGGTAGTCCTCCGGAAAATGTAAATTTTTCAGAAGAGAATTATGTTTCAAAATTAAAGGAAAAATTGAATGAAGTACACAGCGGGGTTAGGCAGCGGTTGAATATAAAATCTTCAAGAGCGAAGGCTTTTTATGATCAAAAAGCTCGTCAGGTTCACTATGAGCCAGGTCAAAAAGTGTGGTTGTACAATTCTCGAAGAATTATAGGGAAGACCCCCAAATTACAAAGCAATTGGGAAGGTCTATACGAAATAGTAAAAAGACTTAATGATGTAGTATATTGTATTCGAAAGTCGAGAAAGCATAAGAATAAAATAATACATTTAGATAGGTTAGCTTCTCATCATGAGAGACAGATTTAAATGTTTTCTTTGAGATTTTGAATTTAGAAAGGAAGATTGATTCTTTGGAAGGGGATATCGAGATACATCCGAAGCCCAATTAAATATTGTTTATAACGTGATACTCGTTTTTTTTCTGTTTTGTGTTTTTAAGAAGTTTAATGAAGAAGATGCCGTGAGAACATCTTTTATTCCGTCTTTATTCAGTCTTCAATGATGATTTAAAATCATCATTGAAGACTGAATAAAGAAGACGGAATAAAAGATGTTCTCACGGCATCTTCTTCATTAAACTTCTTAAAAACACAAAACAGAAAAAAAACGAGTATCACGTTATAAACAATATTTAATTGGGCTTCGGATGTATCTCGATATCCCCTTCCAAAGAATCAATCTTGTCTCGCCCACGGTTTTTGATCCGTGGTTTTCCCGTGGGACGAAGGGCAAATGTCGAGACAGGGACTTGGGGAGTCCTCGTATGAGGACGACGGGTCCACGGAAGACACCCCCCTCTTGTCCGAAAATTGCCTCCTTTGTTAAACGAGGAACCGGAGACAACAAGGCGCAGAAATAATTTACGCATCGACGTTTGATTGGATCCAAAATAGTCAGTTGCTCGGTACTTGGGCAGGAGCCCAGGGTAGAGCAAGGAGCTGCAATGAGGATCCTGGAATCAACGTTGGAAAGCAGTTTGTTGTTTGAGTCTAAGATGAAGTTACGCTCGGTAACTTGGGCAGGAACCCGAGGTAGAGCAAGAAGTTTCGAGAAGGACCCTGGAATCAGATAAAGACGCATCAAGAAATAAGTCTTTCCATTTTTAATTGTCGGGACGACAATTCTTAAAGAAGGGGAGCAGTGTTGCGTCCCTGAATTTCATCCCCTGTGCTGTATCCGGGAAATCGTTGTCAAGGGGGTTGTTGATCAACAACGGCGGACATTTTGTGAGCGGTCGCCATTTTCAGTAGTCTTTTGACAGCTGTCGTGTCAAACGGACGTATTACTCAATCGCTCTTATTAATTGTATCATTTTATTGTTCTCTGTTCTGTGTTGAAATATTAAAGTTACGTGTTCCTTGTTAATATTGCTTTAATTATTTACGGCGCGAGTGCGGCGATCGGGTGACGGTGCGAACGCGTGTCGCGGTATTAATTTAAATCGTCCGCGGACGCAACAATATAATGAAAACGGTGTCAAATAAACGTAAAATAATAAATAATTTTAAAAAAGCGGAAACGACATAATAAATTAGAATTAGTGTCAAACATTATTAAATGAAAAAAATTTTTTTTTATATAATAACGCTACAATGTGGAATGATAATCGCTGTTGTACAATGTCGCTAAAAGAACGCAAGTGATAAAGCGATAGAAAGTCACAGCGAGCGCACTCACCCAAAAAATTGACCACGCGTTAAAACAATCCGAGAAGCGGAACGTCCGTATAAAGGTTGTCCAAGCATATTAAAACAATCCTTTTGAACACAGCAGTACGAGTGTGATGGTCCGAAATTGAGACGAACGCTCACAACTCATAAACGTGAGAGTAAAGGATGAAAAATTGAGAGAGATAAAAGAATGTTTGTAAAAGGAAACAAGTGAAATTAATGTAGATGTCGGAAAAAGTAATTAATAGAATACCGGAATAAAGGTTACTTACGATAAAAAGAGTCAAAGAATCTGTCTCTAATTATTAACATTCTTTTAAATAATGACTATCCGTTAGATTTCATTTTTACGACCATCCGTAATAGAATCAAATCTTTAATTATTAACAAAGATTGTTCGCAGCTTCCCTCTCTTACCTCTCCTCTTACCTCCCCTCCTACCTCCCCTTCTACCTCTCATCCCCCTCCTCATTATTTCACTATTCCCTACATCAGAGATATCACTGAAAAATTGTTGCCAATGGTTAAGAAAGTAAACGCATCTGTCGCTTATGTGAGTTACAATAAATTAAATAAAATTATAAAAACTCAGAAAGATCCTCTTTCACCAGAGAATCATAGTAGCGTCGTATACAAGATCAATTGTCAAGATTGTGATGCTTCTTATGTGGGTCAAACCGGCAGGCGGTTAATTACGAGAATCAAAGAGCATCGTTCAAATATTAATAGAGCCTCTTCGTGTCATTCTGTTATTACCGAACATTGTCTTACTGGACATCATTTTGCTTGGAATAATGTGCATATTTTAGACGAAGACCCGTCTTATATTAAGAGACAGATTTCAGAAATGCTGCATATCAAACTGCAAAAAAACGGTATTGATTTACAAGACGATACGAGACTTCTAGATAACTCGTATTTATCCATCATTAAAAAATGCTCTTAGCTTGATTCCCTCGATCTTTTCGTTTCTCCGAGTTTTTCTTCTCATCTTATTATATATTTCGTTTTTATATGTCCTATGTGTCTGCCTGCTCTCTATCGTTACTCATGTATTGTTTCATTTGTCGTACAGACGTCATGTAGACTAGTCTTCCGTTATATATGTTTTGACTGGGCTTCCTGGCTCTTTACTTAGACGTCTTATTCCGCTTGACTACCTTTTAATTTCTTTGACTCTTTTTATCGTAAGTAACCTTTATTCCGGTATTCTATTAATTACTTTTTCCGACATCTACATTAATTTCACTTGTTTCCTTTTACAGACATTCTTTTATCTCTCTCAATTTTTCATCCTTTACTCTCACGTTTATGAGTTGTGAGCGTTCGTCTCAATTTCGGACCATCACACTCGTACTGCTGTGTTCAAAAGGATTGTTTTAATATGCTTGGACAACCTTTATACGGACGTTCCGCTTCTCGGATTGTTTTAACGCGTGGTCAATTTTTTGGGTGAGTGCGCTTGCTGTGACTTTCTATCGCTTTATCACTTGCGTTCTTTTAGCGACATTGTACAACAGCGATTATCATTCCACATTGTAGCGTTATTATATAAAAAAATTTTTTTTTCATTATATCACGTTTGACACAGATTCTAATTTATTATGTCGTTTCCGTTTTTTTAAAATTATTTTTTATTTTACGTTTATTTGACACCGTTTTCATTATATTATGTTTGTTTCCGGTTTAATTTACAGCGTTTTAATTTATAATGTTCTAACCTACTAGGTTGCGTCCGTTTCAATCGAACATTCTTCAATTATTGTGTCCGTGTTATTAACAAGTTTGTCATGTTATGGTTAAGTTAGTCGATCTTATTACCATGTTACGGTTATTTTAGTTCATCTTATTATCTTTATCATTGAGAAGGATTCGAATTGGATCGAAACGTCTGATCGATCTTTATTAAATGATTTTACAATTAGAAGACACTTGTTTTCTTATATTGTCTACGCGCTAATTATTGCGTCCAGGCTCCAACTGGCCTTTTTCCTCCCCATTTTTTATTACTTATAACTTAATTTATCTAAAGTTTAGTTTATAGTCTTTCGGGCTATAACATATCTAACGCGATTATTTCGTTTTTTATATCTGTTACTGACATTATCGCATTATGATCGGGAACAGAGAGCGCAGTTACTTTAATAACGTCGTACGTCGGTTTCGCTGTTAGTGGAAATCGGAGAATGGTGAAAATTTTTGTTTTTTTATAGTACGCACTTATTTTTACATATTTTTCTATTTGTAGCCAGTCCTCGGCGTGGACTGCAAACAGAAATTATAATCCCCTTGGTATTTGTTGCGTTGCCTCCTTTAATTGCGCGATTATTGTTTCTACCGGCATTAATTTTAAATGTATTGTTCCTTGTAAGTGTGCAAGGTAATCTAATACGTTTTCCGCGTCGCGTATTAATTCCATAATGACCGCGGTAACTATTTGGAAGTGCTCTGTGATATCTTCGCGTTCGAAAAAGGCGTTTATTTGCTTCTGTAGAAGCTTTTCGTTCCGTTAGACTATATTTTCTACCGTTTCTATGTGCGCTATCGTTGTATTTATTACCTTTATTTGGTTTTTCGCTGCGTGCTGTACTGTTTGTTGGTTGTTTTGTATTAACTCCAATTGCTCCTTAATTTGTTTTTCGTCTTCTGCGTCCATTGTTTCAAACAGTGTTTTTGCGATTGATCCTATCCCGTTGCTAAGTCCCCGGCGTCTGTCAGTCGGTGATCTGTATACGATTTGGATCTGCGTCATGATACTTTTTAAGTATCTGGCCTCTCTTGTTGCGATGCTTTCGAAACTGGTGCATGCGTCTTGTTGGTACTGTACGTGGAACTTCAGCGTGTCACATTTCAATTGTTGTTCCTGTATGTACTCTTCTATTTGTTTGTACCTTTGAAGTAATGCCTCCAGGTCCAATTTTATTACTAGCTTCCAGGTTTCTTTGGCGTAGTGTAATCGTCCGATCTTTCGAAATATAAGCCTGGGTTATGGTTGAATTCTTGTAAGTCATATGGCTCAGTGTAATATGGCTTTGTGAGTAGCTTGCTGTTCCAGCAGGTAAGCATCCTGTAATTTAATATTATCTTTTTACTTCTCTCTGGATTGTTGAGATGAGTATTGATAATTTTGTTATCTTTCGTTATTTTTGCTTATGCTTCTATAAATGGCTTAAGGTTATTTACGTGTATACGTATTGTTTTTCGCCCCTTTTTAATTGTGTAGTTGACATCGGAATTCCTTTCAAGTATTGTATATGGTCCGGTCCATAGTGATTCGAGTTTTTTCGATTGTCCTCGTCGTAATGTCTCGTCATAGACCAGTACCTTGTCGCCTACTTTAAATTGCGTTACTTTAATTCCTTTGTCGTAATATTTTTTGGTCTTGATTTTTTCTTCTTTGAAATGTCCTTTCGCGAGTTGGTTTGTTGCCCATAATCTCTCTCTTAATTCCTACGCGTAATCATCGTAGTTATACGTAGGTTTAGGAGGTTTTGTTAGTGCTGTCGGTTTTTCCGCTTGATGTCCATAAATTAATTCGAAAGGTGTGTATGTGTCCTGTTGCTGTATGCGGTGTCGTGTTATATGTAAACATCGCAAACGTTATCCATTCGTCCCAGTCAGTTTGATCTTCATTGATATAATGTCGTAAATATTCAGCCAGCGTGCGGTGCGATCGTTCTAATGCGCCGTTACTTTCAAGGTGGTACGCGGTTGTCTGTATTTTATTGATTTTTAACAATCTGCACGTATTTTTAAAGATTTCGCTGAGGAAATTTGTACCCTGATCTGTTAAAATTTTTTCTGGGATCCCGTGTTCAAGAACAATTTTTGTTACGAATTCTTTACTAATCGTATTCGCTTCTTGATTTGGGATCGGTATCGCTTTGCTGAATTTCGTTAAGCTGTCCTGGAATGTAAGTAGATATTTGTTTCCTTTCGTTATTACTGTTAGCGGTCCGACTATATCCAACGCGCATTTTTCGAAGGGTTGAGAGGGCGTATCGGTAATTACTAGCGGCATTTTAATTTTTCGTGATAATTTATTTTTTTGACAAGATTCACATTTTGCTACGTATTTTTCGACGTCCTTGGTTATTCCTGGCCAATTATAATTCAGACGGATCCTTTTTATTGTTCGCTCGACTCCTTGATGTCCCCCTGTGGGCGCATCGTGATATTCATGTAATATTTGTTTCTTTTCTTCCTCCGTGTAAGTTTTTGCATCGTCGGCGCTTGTCTCGCCTTCTTCTATTGCGTGTATTTTTCGCTCTTCTTCTGACTCGTTTGTATCTCGAGTTACGTTGCGGATCAGTGCATCGGCGTTCGCGTTTGCTCGTCCGGCTTTGTGTATTATTTCGTAGTCATATTCTTCTAACTTAAGTCTCCACCGGATTAATTTTGATCCAGGGTCATTGACATTGAATAACCATATTAAAGGTTTATGGTCGGTCACGATTTTAAATTTTGTACCGTATACGTATGGCCTAAAATGTTTTACGGCCCATACTATTGCTAGTAATTCTTTTCGGTAGTATTATAGTTTTGCTCCGCTCGTAAAAAAATTCTGCTGGCGTAAGCATTTGGCCGGTCGTTGCCTACCTTTCCTTGCGACAGCATTGCTCCGATTGCATAGTCGGAAGCATCGGTGGTTACGATGAATGATTCCTGCGTAAAATCGGGATACTGTAGCACTGGTGCCGTTATTATTTTTTCCATTAACGTATCAAAGGCGTTTTGTTGTTCCGTGGTACATTCAAACTTCTCCGCATTTTTTGTGAGCTTCGTTAGCGGCTTGGCAATCTTTGAAAAATCTTCTATGAATTTCCTATAATATCCGGCTAAGCCTATGAACGACTGTACGTCTTCTACTTTTTTCGGCGTCGGAAATTCTTTTATTGCCGTTAGTCTTGACGGATCCGGAGATATTCCGTTCTCCAAAAAACGTGACCCAGATAAATTACTTTGCGTAAGAACTCACATTTGTCCGGCTGCAGTTTTAGGTTGTTTTCTCGAAGTCTCTGTAATACTTCCTTCAGTCGCTTGTTGTGGTCCTCTAGGCTTGCTCCGTATATGACGATGTCGTCTAAATAAACTAAGCATTTAAGTCCATGGATTCCGGTGAGTACGGAGTTCATCAATCGCTGGAAGGTCGCTGGCGCATTCTTCAATCCAAACGGCATTCGATTGAATTCGTAATGTCCGTAAGGCGTTGAGAATGCTGTTTTGTTTTTGTCTTGCTCGGCCATCGGGATTTGGTGATATCCTGACGCTAAGTCCAGCGTTGTGAAGTATTTGGCGTCTCCCAACTGGTCCAGTATGTCGGTGATATTGGGCAGTGGAAATGAGTCGCCTATTGTTAAGTCCTTTAGTCTTCGAATGTCAACTACCACTTGAAGCTTAGGTTTTCCGGATGCGTCGGCCCTTTTTGGTACCACTAATAAGGGCGCGTTCCATTGACTCGCACTCGTTCTTATTATTTCGTTTTTTAACATTCCGGTTTATTTCTGTCTTACGTTTTTCTGGAAGACGATATGGTCTCACATTTACCGGTGAGGTGTCAGCGCGCGTGTTTATCTCGTGTTCCATGGCGGCGGTGCACGTCAGCGGTTCTCCTTCTAAGTGAAATGTATCGGCGTATTCTTCGCATATTTTTGCGAGCGTCTGTCGTTCTTCCGTATTTAGATGTTCGGTTCGAAGTAGCTTTTTAATGCGGTCTTTACGCGGAGTATTGGATTTGTTTAGTTTATTATCTTCTATCACGTGTATCCCGATTGCGGTGTCTCGTTCTATTTCTTCGAGTGTCACCGTCGGCATTTGTACTTCGACCTCCTTGTATATAGTGTTAATTATGCTGACGGGGCAAGTAAAATCCGTCGGCTCTACTAGGCCGTTGCCGATGTATATGCCGGGTGCGGTTTCTTCTGCGCGAACTATGCCTATTCGATTTGTATCGGTCGCGGCTCTAATAATTGTTTCGCAGCGCGGTTTTAATATTATTCTGCTGGGGGTTTGCAGTTTTAATGTCGCTTCTCCTATTCTGAGTCGCGCTTTTTTGAAGTCGCAAATGACGGAGTGCTTTTGTAGGTAAATCAAATGTTGTTCGTAAATCAAATTCTATGATTCCGTCGTGTTCGGTAGGCATGTCGTCTTTTACTACATAGAAGGTGTGCTTTATTTTATACCCATCTATTTTAATCGTAGCGTGCATTTTTCCGACAGTATGTACTTTATGTTCGGTCACTCCGGTGAGTGCAATTTTGCCTTCGTAAATCAATGTTTCGTCCTTTAATTCTTTTAATTTTATTAACAAAATGGTTGATCCCGAATCGCACATTATACTTATTTTTCCGCTCTTTACTTCGCGTAAGGGTAGAGTTACCATTGGCAATTTCGGTTTGATGTGTGTGTGCGGTGTATTATTTATATGTGAGACACGATATTCTAGCGCTTTCGAAGGTGCTCTCTTTCTATCCTGCTTGTGTTCGTCTTCGCTACTGTTGCTTGCGGAGTCGGTGCTCCTTTTTCGCTGTCGCTGCGAGTTTTTTTGTTCGCGTGTGTCCTCAGCGCGTGTTTTCTATGGTCTTCCCAATTTTTATATTCGCGATTTTTTGGTCGTCCGTTTAGATTCCAACATTCATTGCGGCTATGTCCGAACTTCTTGCAATATTTATTTATTGTATTTATTCGCGATGATTTCTCGGGTTTCGGGAGCGAGTATTTATTGCTGCTGTGGTATTCGCGTACGTAATGACCGTTTTTTCCACATTTGTAACATTGCGAAATCGGGGCACGAGTTTGTCGCGGGTAGTTTATGTCAACTTTGTTTTTGTTATGAAACCTGGTCGTCGTATGCCCGACGAGTTTCTCTTCCGCGTACGTTCGCGCCGGTTATCGCTTCCTGGAGTGTCTTATATCGCTGCGCTCGGACGAGGATCTTAAGGTCATCGCGTAACCCAATTTGAAAATTGATCAACGCTTGCTTCTTTATTGTTTGCTGAATTGCGCGTTTAAATACGGGAGAGTGGTCTTCTCCCTCAATCATAGAGTCGTATAGCTTCATAGCTAATAAATCGACGCGTTGACCTTAAGCGTGCGCGGTTTCATTCGATTTTTGTTTTAGCAAATTGAACTCTATTTGTAGGTGTGTCGTGCTCTGTTTCGTCTGATAACAGTCTTCTAGTTGTTGTCTGAGTTCTTTGTTCTGAATGTCGCGCGTTTCAAAATCCTGCATGGCTTTCCCTTTTAACTTGGTATACAAGATAGCTTGAATTAACGATTCTTTGTCCGCGGGATCTATATTTTGCATGGCGTATGTGCAAGCGTTTGTAAATTCCTGGAGTTTATGTCGCGATGTTCCGTCGAAGTCTGGGATCATTGTCCGTGCTTCTTTCTGTTATAGCCCGAAAAGCTATAACGTAATATAATTATAATTAGGTCAAAGAACGCGAACACCGACACACTTACGAAATGTCTACTCAGCAAGGCACACGCGAAATACAAAACATTTGCGAAAGTGCAAGCGAAGAGCTTCGACATTGAACCTGCTTCGCTTGCATTTGGACTTTGACCGCGCACCCGAAATTGACCCAGAAAACTTAGAATAAAGGACCCGCCGCAACAGAGCACGGGGTCAGTCAGTCAGTCAATTATCATTAAACGGGTCGTTATCACGGTCGGAGTCGCGAGTGACCGTAGACGTAACAGGTGAACAAGAAAATCACACGATCGAAGTTAAATTGTAACAATTTTATTTGAATAAAAGTGATATAATATTGTGATGAAAAAGCGTCCAGTGTCTCTGACGACCCGGGGCCCCAGTCCCTAATCCAGCAACGATCCCTAAATCTTTGTGCCGAACCCTCGAGGCACAACATTTCAATGTTAGGTAATGCGATGCGGTGCTACGTCAATTTCTGATATCGTTTTCGGTTCTTCCGTATGTCGCGTTGAACTCGTTTTCCGAATGTCGGGGGTTCCCTGATCTGTATCTGTTCCGTATTTGACTTATATCCAAATTAGCGGGACGGTCGCGTACTTGTTCGCGTAGAGCCTCTAATTGCTCTTGCATTATCCGGAATCCTTGCACAAGTTCAACGAGTAATTCGTTACTTAAATCGGATATCGGTTCTCCGGCGTCTGCGTAGCGCGCGGCGGCGTTTTCTTGAGCCTGTTGTGCTCGTAAGTTTTCGATTTCCCTGTCGACGGCGTCAGGGAGGACAGTTCGCGTCGTCGTGTTTCGTCTCATGTCGTCCTCGCTATTCGCGCCAAAAATGCATCGACTGATACGGGGGAATAATTTCTTTTAACCGAAACTCGGTTGTTGGATGCGCGTCTTGCGATCGGATTGGCCTCTGGTTCGGGCGAGCTTGCGTCTGAATAAACTGTCTCTAAGTTTAGGCGCACGTTTTCGCTGATGTCGCGTGCCGCGGCTTCGGCTACTTGTACGGAAGTTATGGTGCCAAATTTATTAAAAAGTCGCGAAGGTGCGCTAAGAAATCGCGATTTCTTAAACGTAACGCGTTTCTTCGGTTGTTCAGACATAAGGTAGCGTCTTTTTATTTTATACGCACGGAGTCTAGGCTAACGCTTTTGTAGTGTCGCTTTACAAAATTATTTTCGCACTTACATTAGTAGTACGGCTTGCATTTTTCCTCGCTCTATCGCTCGGCTGCTGACGCTGCGGTTCTCGGCTCGGCGGCTGATACGGCGGTGGCTCGACGCTTGTTGCACGGCGGTTGTTGCCCTGCAATGCGTTGTCCGTGGAGTTGTCGTAGGTCGTTCCTCGGCGGCTCCAATTTCAGTGGCGTTGCTCGTTGGCAGTGCGAATGACCGATACACAGTCTAATACGCGCACGACAAGAATGTCACTGTCACGATCACTTGTGTTTTTATTTAACTGGCTCGATAATGGTCTTGTTAACGACAGTTCAAAGTTAAGCTGAAATCTCATTGTATATATATTTGTAATATTCTCAATTATTATCGCGCGTTGTTTTGCCCGCTACGGTCGTTATCCAAAATCAAGTTCGTCTCTGTACAGCCTACTGTTTTCCAAGCGATCGAATATCGAATACAAAGCGTGGTCGCCAAATATTGTGGTTGCATGCTGTTATGACAACACGAGGATCGTCAGCGTCTCGAAGCATTGTAACGACTAAAATTCGGTTCAAGGAAATGTCTAGAATATTCGGCGAACGATTGTATATAAACAGCTGAGAAGCGGAATCTCTCACTCACTGATTCTAATACTTGACGAGTGAACAGATCAAAAGAAACGCGAATTGATAATTTGTACGACAGCTACTTCAGCAGTAAAAGAGTGATTGTGATACAAATCGACTCGTTACAATTTATTTAAACATCGGCAAATTACTCCAACTCGTCTTGGTCGAGTCTGGATCGACTATCCTAGTTCTGCGCTATCCCTCGCTCAGTCTCACTCTATTCATCTTTCTCTCTCTTTCCTCTTTCGTTCTCTGTCACTCGGACGTCCGCATTATTTCTATTCTTCAACGATCTCCCACTCTCTCTCATCGCATCCCGGCACGTCGGTTTACGCTCGAAAAAACTCTATCGCGCGTAAACAGGTCTCGATGGTAATTACGAGGGTGTCCTCACTGTACCGATGTTCAACTCTCGTGGAGTCGCGCAAAAATTCGGTGTACTTGTCTTGACAAGCGCTACACTCGGCTCCGTCTCTGACGCCGGTTAGTCGCTTTTGACAATTGCGACAGTTGATCCCTACGAGTACTCCGTCAACTACAAGTGTGTGTTTCCTGATTCGTAACCACTGAGATTTCGAATCTATACACGCACGACAACGGGCTTCCTTCGTCTCTATATAGAGATATCCGATGCCTTTCTGGCAATAGAGCAGAGGTTCTATAGTTACCGGTTCCGGGCTCGAGGACGAGAAGTAATCTTGGAAGTTTCGTGGGCACATTGGATGCGAGCTTCCTTCCTTTGGTGTCGTTCTTCAGCAAGACGGTCCTCCGGCTATCCCACCGCTGCCACCAATTTTATGTTGTGCCTTTCGTGAGACACGGGGTATATCGGGATCGTTGCCGGATAAGAACTGAGAAGTTCGGGCTTCGCCCAGAGAAGAGACACCTTTTCACTTAAAAAACTTTATTTCTCACGAGACACTAGATATATGTATATATACATTAGGGTGGTCCTTATTTATATAGGAATTTTTTTTTTAATTTAAATAGCAGGACCCCCCAGTTCTCTTTTATTATAGAACGGAATGAACTGTACAAAGTTTCAGATCTATCGGATAAGTATTAACCCGTGCCCCATCGGGTTCAAATTTGAAAAAAACTGTCCTTTTAATTTGTTTGGCTAATCAGTTTCTAAAAATTATGTAACAATTATATGAATACCAAAATTGTGTAATATACAGGGTGTCCGGAGTCAACCGCATCACCCGTCGTGTGCAGGTAGAGGCAGTTAAACTGAGTAGGAAAGTCCTGTACCGTTTTGCGATTTTCGCAATAATTAATAAGAAATTAAATAAAAAAGAGCGGCCAATCCGTGCGAGTAAAAGCGCGCGGCGAGAAGAGACCTCCTACTGTTTACGTGATTCTTGTCGCGCGGCGAGGCGGTGGGAGAGACGCTCTACAAAGGACGATGGCTACGTACGAGCGGCGCGTAACGCTGGAGCTCCGCGTCCAACTAAACTTAAAGATTAAATAATTAAGAATAATTTCTCTCTCTCTCTCTCTCTCTCTCTCTCTCTCTCTCTCTCTCTCTCTCTCTCTCTCTCTCTCTCTCGCGGCATAGAAAATATTTGTTATCTTTTCCACACCACCTTGCGGTAGATAACACGGCGCATTTTTTTTAAGTGGTATCCCCAGTAGGTCTAATCCACTGTGAGAGAGGATTTCAATGTAATAATTGTTCAAAGTGCCTTCCTCGTTCTCGCGAACAGAGTTCGGCCCTTCGAACAATATTACGCGTTGCGCGATACGCTATTTCTGGAGTGATGATATCAAAAGCTGCGAGAATTGCTTCTCGTACCTCAACTTCTGTACCATCACGCCTGTGCTCGATTAAATTTTTAATGTGTCCCCACACAAAATAATCGAGCACATTCAGATCTGGCGATCGCGCCGGCCAGATGATCGGGCCGCCTCGACCAATCCATCTCTCTTCATAATGCGCGTTTAAGAATTCGCGCACTTGTCTATAATAATGCGCAGGAGCCCCGTCATGCTGGAAAATCAGTTCTGCTCTATCGCGAAGAGGAACATCTTCGAGAAGAGCAGGCAACTGATTTTGGAGAAAATCGGCGTAAATTTCTCCATTTAAACGGGGCGGCAGAATATAAGGACCGATCTAAAAAAAAATGAAATGTTTGAAATGAATGAAAAAAGAAAATGATTTGTTAAAATCGCGAAGAAAATTTTTTAACTTACTAACAAGTTAATTCTACTTACGATTCGATTCGCTGTTATTCCTGCCCATACGTTTATCGACCAGCGATATTGAAAAGCGCGTTCTCGAACGACGTGCGGATTTTCTTCTGCCCAATGCAGAAAATTACGCGAATTAAACACACCGTTCGGTGTGAATGTGGCTTCATCGGTCCATAAAATTCTGTCGGGGAAAAAATTATTCCGCCGACACTGCGCAAGAAACCCTGTGTGTGTTTCGCCGACTGTTAATATTTATTAAAAATAACGCGAAATCATTAAATGAAGATAATAAACATACCTTGACAAAAATAGACGCGCTGTTCGTGGTCTCTCGGTAACAGTTGCTGTACACGCTGGTGATGATACGGATGCATTCCGTTCTGACGCAGAACACGATGCACCACGTATCGCGAGAGACCGAGCATCCCAGCCACACGGCGCACGCTGTTTCGGGGGTTTTCCTCGAATGCTCTCATGATCCTTTCTTCATCGGCCACACGATGCATTGATACAGCAATATTTCGCCGATCTAATAAGAGAGTTCCCGTCTCTCTCGCGCGTCGGATACATTTTAGAATGACATTATTGTCAGGATGTCGCTCACGCTCGGGGAATCGCTCCGCGTATAAACGAGCCGCGGCACGAGCGTTTTCTCCGGCTATCCCGAACACGATAATTATATCTGTATACTCTCCTGCAGTATACTCTGACATGATTTGACAATTGCTTAATTTTTACGAGACAATTTCTCACGAGACGTAAACCTCGAATGCTGGGCACCAAGTGATGCGGAGCAACAAATAACGAGATCGTAAGAAAAACCGATAACAAATGAATGTTGTAGAATTTTTACGAACGTTTATTTGTTTCAAACGCTTGTGCCGCGACGTAATTTGATATCCTTGCGCTTTGTCGCGATTACACGAAGACCGCGTAAAGACGAGCCGCGGCACAAGCGTTTGAAACAAATAAACGTTCGTAAAAATTCAACAACATTCATTTGTTATCGGTTTTCTTACGATCTCGTTATTTGTTGCTCCGCATCACTTGGTGCCCAGCATTCGAGGTTTACGTCTCGTGAGAAATCGTCTCGTAAAAATTAAGCAATTGTCAAATCATGTCAGAGTATACTGCAGGAGAGTATACAGATATGATTATCGTGTTCGGGTTAGCCGGAGAAAACGCTCGTGCCGCGGCTCGTTTATACGCGGAGCGATTCCCCGAGCGTGAGCGACATCCTGACAATAATGTCATTCTAAAATGTATCCGACGCGCGAGAGAGACGGGAACTCTCTTATTAGATCGGCGAAATATTGCTGTACCAATGCATCGTGT
>OZ020540.1:8672929-8694336 GCA_963971435.1 Lasius platythorax | reverse complement strand
CCTCGAATGCTCTCATGATCCTTTCTTCATCGGCCACACGATGCATTGATACAGCAATATTTCGCCGATCTAATAAGAGAGTTCCCGTCTCTCTCGCGCGTCGGATACATTTTAGAATGACATTATTGTCAGGATGTCGCTCACGCTCGGGGAATCGCTCCGCGTATAAACGAGCCGCGGCACGAGCGTTTTCTCCGGCTATCCCGAACACGATAATTATATCTGTATACTCTCCTGCAGTATACTCTGACATGATTTGACAATTGCTTAATTTTTACGAGACAATTTCTCACGAGACGTAAACCTCGAATGCTGGGCACCAAGTGATGCGGAGCAACAAATAACGAGATCGTAAGAAAACCGATAACAAATGAATGTTGTAGAATTTTTACGAACGTTTATTTGTTTCAAACGCTTGTGCCGCGACGTAATTTGATATCCTTGCGCTTTGTCGCGATTACACGAAGACCGCGTAAAGACGAGCCGCGGCACAAGCGTTTGAAACAAATAAACGTTCGTAAAAATTCAACAACATTCATTTGTTATCGGTTTTCTTACGATCTCGTTATTTGTTGCTCCGCATCACTTGGTGCCCAGCATTCGAGGTTTACGTCTCGTGAGAAATCGTCTCGTAAAAATTAAGCAATTGTCAAATCATGTCAGAGTATACTGCAGGAGAGTATACAGATATGATTATCGTGTTCGGGTTAGCCGGAGAAAACGCTCGTGCCGCGGCTCGTTTATACGCGGAGCGATTCCCCGAGCGTGAGCGACATCCTGACAATAATGTCATTCTAAAATGTATCCGACGCGCGAGAGAGACGGGAACTCTCTTATTAGATCGGCGAAATATTGCTGTACCAATGCATCGTGTGGCCGATGAAGAAAGCATCATGAGAGCATTCGAGGAAAACCCCCGAAACAGCGTGCGCCGTGTGGCTGGGATGCTCGGTCTCTCGCGATACGTGGTGCATCGTGTTCTGCGTCAGAACGGAATGCATCCGTATCATCACCAGCGTGTACAGCAACTGTTACCGAGAGACCACGAACAACGCGTCTATTTTTGTCAAGGTATGTTTATTATCTTCATTTAATGATTTCGCGTTATTTTTAATAAATATTAACAGTCGGCGAAACACACACAGGGTTTCTTGCGCAGTGTCGGCGGAATAATTTTTTCCCCGACAGAATTTTATGGGCCGATAAAGCCACATTCACACCGAACGGTGTGTTTAATTCGCGTAATTTTCTGCATTGGGCAGAAGAAAATCCGCACGTCGTTCGAGAACGCGCTTTTCAATATCGCTGGTCGATAAACGTATGGGCAGGAATAACAGCGAATCGAATCGTAAGTAGAATTAACTTGTTAGTAAGTTAAAAAATTTTCTTCGCGATTTTAACAAATCATTTTCTTTTTTCATTCATTTCAAACATTTCATTTTTTTTTTAGATCGGTCCTTATATTCTGCCGCCCCGTTTAAATGGAGAAATTTACGCCGATTTTCTCCAAAATCAGTTGCCTGCTCTTCTCGAAGATGTTCCTCTTCGCGATAGAGCAGAACTGATTTTCCAGCATGACGGGGCTCCTGCGCATTATTATAGACAAGTGCGCGAATTCTTAAACGCGCATTATGAAGAGAGATGGATTGGTCGAGGCGGCCCGATCATCTGGCCGGCGCGATCGCCAGATCTGAATGTGCTCGATTATTTTGTGTGGGGACACATTAAAAATTTAATCGAGCACAGGCGTGATGGTACAGAAGTTGAGGTACGAGAAGCAATTCTCGCAGCTTTTGATACCATCACTCCAGAAATAGCGTATCGCGCAACGCGTAATATTGTTCGAAGGGCCGAACTCTGTTCGCGAGAACGAGGAAGGCACTTTGAACAATTATTACATTGAAATCCTCTCTCACAGTGGATTAGACCTACTGGGGATACCACTTAAAAAAAAATGCGCCGTGTTATCTACCGCAAGGTGGTGTGGAAAAGATAACAAATATTTTCTATGCCGCGAGAGAGAGAGAGAGAGAGAGAGAGAGAGAAATTATTCTTAATTATTTAATCTTTAAGTTTAGTTGGACGCGGAGCTCCAGCGTTACGCGCCGCTTGTACGTAGCCATCGTCCTTTGTAGAGCGTCCCTCCCACCGCCTCGCCGCGCGACAAGAATCACGTAAACAGTAGGAGGTCTCTTCTCGCCGCGCGCTTTTACTCGCACGGATTGGCCGCTCTTTTTTATTTAATTTCTTATTAATTATTGCGAAAATCGCAAAACGGTACAGGACTTTCCTACTCAGTTTAACTGCCTCTACCTGCACACGACGGGTAATGCGGTTGACTCCGGACATCCTGTAGAACCTGTTCATTTATTTTATGTGTGCAAAATCTAATATTTATTGATTTAACACATTCTTAAATTACATATTTAAATCATTCAAATTAACTAAATAATGATATATTAAACTACAGACTATAAGTATAGTTTATTTAACAGTAGTTTATTTAAGTATGGTTTATTTACACAGGATGAACGATATAAGTCCAATTCTTTTTGGAAACGAGTTATGATACTTGTACAATTATTTTAAACTTTGAGCCCCATGGGGCACGGGTTAATATTGTCTGATTGGTCCCAAATTTTACAAGGAATAGTTATTTATATAAAGGAACAAATTTAGGGGGTCCTGCATAAAAATATGTCAAGTTCGAAAATAAGGACCACTCTAATATACATACATATGTATCTGTATTTTATTACAACGCGTGAATCGGATCGTATAACACTGACCGGCGCGTACTTATTACAAAAAGTAACGACGGCCCGTTCTTACTTATGCGTTTCGTTAAATCGTTTTGTTAACTGACCGCGACGACACATAATATTCTGATTTAACGACTGCCCGCCGCGTTTTGTCAGTGGGTCCTTTTATATTAAGTAATTAGGTCGAAACGCGGTCAAAGTCCAGATGCAAGCGAAGGAGGTTAAAAGAAATCCTTCGCTTGCACTTTGGCAATTTTTGTAGGTCGCAATCTTTTGCAAATTTGCTCTTTTCGTAACTTTCGTTCTCGTTTCGCGCGTGACCTGCTGTGTCGGCGTTTCGCGCGAGTATTTGTGCTACTTGGGTTAAAATATGGAATATATATATAATAATAATTTAATTGTGTATTATAGCTTAGGGCTATAACAGTTGTGTTAAACATAGTGGGGGGGGGAGGCGCCAACACAATGTCGTCAACGTATCTAGAATAAAATGGAAAATTAATGGGTAGAGTCTCGATTGCCCTCGTCTCCAGATCTTGTAGCGTGATGTCGGCAATAATCGGAGAGAGTGGAGAGTCCATAGATGTGTCGAATGTTTGTCGATAAGTTATGTCATTAAATGTGAAAAAAGTTGAATCAAGAACGAAACGGACTGCCTCGAGGAATTCTTCGCGCGATATGGCACAATTTACACTAATATGACACCATCTGTTGTTGATACTTTTCATCGCTAGTTCTATCGTTAGTAAATAAAGAAATCACGTCTAATGAAATTAATTTGAAACTATCATGTATGTATTTATTTGAAAGTTGTTCTACTAATTGGAAGCTGTTAGAAATGTGGCTGGCGGGTGTTGGTATGGAACTGTGGATTATGTTATGCAAAAATGTGGCTAGTTGGTAAAGGGGTGTATTTGTTGATGAGACAATTATTCTGAGGGGGCAGCCCGTTTTGTGTATCTTCGGCACACCATAGGCTCTAGGTAATACACCATCAGTGCAGTTCATTTTTTTGTATTCATTATCAGTGATATATTCACGTTTTTTCCATTTCATGAGTAAATCGTGAAGATTCCTGATTAATTTTTTTGTAGAATTTTTGTGTACTATATTATATGTGGTGGTGTCATCAAAAAGCGAGGTCATTTTTTCTAGGTAATCGTTCTTATTTAATGCTACGGTTGCTTTTGTCCGCTCTTGTAAAAATTATGTCAGGATGATCTCTTATAAATTTTCGTGTGGTAAGCGACGCGTTAATAAGCTTGCTGTCAAGTGTTGTTTATTTCAAAGAGTAATTCGAAAGATTGTTTAGTATTGGTATAGTTCTGTTGCGGACAATTAAGCGAAGTTGAGAGAGGAGTCTATTAGTATTGAGGTCCACACTTTTGATGAAATCTGTGATAATTTTTTGTTTATTGTTTGTAGGCAGACAAAAATTCTCTTCTAATTGTAATAATCCTCGTACTTCTGTGGGGATCTGTGTGGACGATAGATCGACAAATCACCGGTCATTTATGTGTAAAAGAGAGGGAGGAGAATCTTTTTCGAAGGATCCATTCTTCCATTTAACTACTCTACTTTAACTTTACTTGTTTATTCTATTTATTTTAATTCAATGTATTAATTTATTTCATTTTTAAACGACTTGACTTAATTTTATTGCTGTATTTAATTTAAATTTTTATACTTATTCTTTTTTTTATTTAATTTATTTATTTTATTTATTTTATTTACTTTTTTATTTAACTTATTTAATTTATTTATTTTATTTACTTTTTTATTAAATTATTTTATGCTTTTGACTACTTTTAAATTCTTACATACTTCATTTATTTAATTTACTTTTTACAGTCCAATTATTTTACTTCTGTATCTAATTATTTTATTCCTCTTAACAAGCGAGTAGAGAATCCATCGAAGAAGTTCAAATTGATTTAACATAATTACGTATTTTTTACTTAAACGGGAAGATGACTCAAGCAACCTCTAAATATTGTTAAAACGCCTTATGCTTTCGTTTAATATTTGACTGTTCGTTCGCGTCAACATTGCTACACAATGTCACATGAGTCGATGAAACCTATCGGTTAAAAACATTTAACAGTTGCGTCTTGATTCTCGTGGCTCGCGATAAATCGTCCGATTAAACAGTGAGTTCCACATTCAATCCAGTTCGATTATATTGTCGATTATATACACCATACTAATTTGAGCATTCGATCAGGGTAATTACCACCACCATGGTTTTAACATCTTCAACGAATGCGTCTTTCACGGCTGGAACCGGAACTAGACTTTTTTTCGTTTTATAATTAGTCGGAGGAATTGCTGTGCGCCATTGATAACCGCATGCTTTGACGACAACATGTATGTACTGCGACCGTTTTATTTTTTTTATGCTATTAGCAACGGATCGGAAGATCGGTCGTTGGACCAGACCGACGGCACACCTTCGGCGCGATTAATTAGTTACCGCGATTTTATTCTGTCGCACCATTCCATCGACATCAAAAGGTGGGCGCCAGGCGCGTACATTCACGCCACTCTATATATGCTCGAAAACTCGTAAATCAATCGGGTAAATAATCGCGACGATAATTCTCCGGCGACTCAGCAGACGGGATTGGTAGAGGGGGGCGGTTCTTTAGAGCGGGATGGGGTCGAGAATCGAGAGAGACAAGGCGACCTGTAACTGCAGAATAATCAAACACACCGAAAATAAAATGAAAAGTATTAAATATAATTAAAAGAACAAGATATACAAGTAAGCGTACAAGACCAACCGAATTATATGTCGGCAGCAAGGGTCGGGCGCGATCGAGCGCAAGCGTAGCGGTATCTGAAAATACGCGTGTAATACGGTCAATTATTCGGCGAGTCGCAATTTTAGACGGTCGGCTTGTTTGAACCTACCATTTATATAATTCCGTCCCGATACCGATAATCAAGTTGCACTCGCTCACAGAATCTAGCCAAAATTATTTTGACCGAACGGCGCTCTAAGCAGCCCGAAAGGCGAAGTTTACAAGTAACGTAATTCCATATAACGCGCATACGGAAGCAAACTATATTATCGGAATTCGTTTACGAACGCTAAGACAAGGTGACCGAATCCTTATTTGATTCGACGACGGAGATATTTACATTCCTCAGTTACATACAATTACTACCGGCCAATACTGAAGCCGCTTATTACCCGAGCTGATTTGAACGATAAGAACTAACGCGAAAACGGAAACGAACGTGATTAACAATTTTACAAATACGCGCAGTGGACTGTCGGCGGCGTTTAACTCAGGAGAGAGAGCACTTATTTCTAAATTGCGTACGAAAGAGAGGCCTGCCGCCCGGTCGTCGTTCCGAATTGCGTCGTACGCGTAATCTTACAGAATTAATATCTTCTTAAACACGCTTAATTGACGACCACGATGGGCTCGACGCGCGACTCTTCCGTACTTTACCTTACAAAATCGGTGGCCTTACAATCCGGACGTCTGTCTCACCGGCTGTCGTCTCAATAATCGGCTTCGGAAGCAATCTAATTTCGGGCCTGCGTCCTCTAAGCCGGTCCGCCGAACAGTGAAGAGCGGAAGGCCCGCGGGAGACACGCCGGCGTATTAGCGCGCGATTAGGCCACCTGTGGCGCTATCGAGGCCCTCAGGGCCGCCTCGCGGCCTTCGCGATCCTGATAATCCTTATTGCAGGGACGGGGTTTAGGCCCCGTCGTCACTCTTTTCTGACGGCCGTCGGAGGCGCAGAAAGTGGCAGTCGGCAGCTTCGCCCGGCCCGTCTTCTCCTTCTCCCCGAATGCTTTACGGATCGATTTCCGGTTCGATCGGTTCCGTCATTCTCTCCGGATCCAGTTCCTCGGGTTCGGGCGAAATACCACGGCTCCGCTCCGGGGCTCCCACGCGTCTGGCGTGTGGATTGGCGCCATCCCCTCGCACCCCCTCTGGACCTGTGAACGGTGAATGCCTTCTGAGATACGGCAGCATCCCTTCCGATTTTGGGGCTAAGCCGTTTGTAATGGCAAAATTAAAGATAATATATGGCGTGCTCCCGCGTCCGCTGCATCGGGCCTCCGCTTTCCGTTGGTCTCCTTGGCCCCGAGTCGCGTGATAAGCCGGATGAGACCCCGTCTTCGGTTCGTTTGCCACCACTCTCGCTACTAACCCGATAACGAGCTCGCACACGCAAAAGCAAAAAATTAAGAGCGGAATCGCGTCCGATTCCACTCGTAGGCCGCTCTCTCCCGCTACCGGGAGGACGCAGGCCCCCGCAAAATTACCGTCCGCGGTCGGGCCATTCGGCCCTTGTGACGGACATTCAAAATGTCACGTCACAGTACACAAAAAAAAGTTTTTTACTTGTAAATTTCTTCCAAATAATTGTAACAAGAATTATCAGTTCACGACATATTGTTTTGTAATAATTAACAGATGCTGACGATGGTCCAAATCTAGGACCGTAACGTACAGAATAATAAAGAATAACTTCAATTACTAAATTTGCGCACTTACTTCCGCACTAGGCTCTTAATTAGCCAAATATTTCCTAATATTATTTGAATTTAGATTTTGATAAAAATAGATTTCGATATGTACTTTCGTTTTCGCAAATCTTATTACGGATGAGATAATAATATGGTGCTATTAAACATAACAAAGTTTTTACATTATGGTCCTTTTGCGGTTATTGATTGCTCGCGGCAAAACCAGTCTGTTAAAAATTATATCGTGGACGTGAGAATGGAGTTTGAATGCAAGGAAGATATACCGGCAAATACAACCGCCTATTGTCTCATCTTGCACGATCGCGTTGTTGAATATTGCCCATTGACCAACGTAGTTCGTAAAATTGTATAGATCAGCAAATATCCCCTCCAATGTCATATAAAATTATATAAAAAGATTGAGATTCGTGTCGATCGACAGCAGTCGTCTTGCAATCGTACTGTTAATCGCAATATAATCGTCATGGTCGTGCCGATGTTTGTGGATCTGCAAGGATTTTATTATCGGGAGAAACTTTATCGTGAAGAAAATAGCGATATTGAGAGATGGATTTGTTCTCTCTCACTACATTTTTGGAAGCCCCATACCATGGCACGTGCTTACGAAATCTGAAAAATCTCAAGCTTCATGGTTGATTGGACATCATCACAGACTACAATGGGAGGATGGAAACGTTCCGTACAGCATGGCTAAGCGTTTGTTTACGAAGGCTGTGATGGGTTCGACGGAAGATGAAGTTCTCGTGTACGTTAAAGGACGGGAAAAACGAGAATGGTTAACCGATATACTTGGTGATGATGCAAAAAACTACATCAATATTGAAACCTTGGATGCTGACTATGAAGATATCGTTTCTTTAAATAAATTGGATGTTATGAATACTATACGTTGTGAAAAACATTTAAAAAATTGTGCTTTACAAAATGTATTTAAAATATTCGATTGGTGGTCGAATCATCATAACAATTCAACCCATCCTTATTTAGAATAAACTATTGAAAATATATATATTTTTAGCAGAGTTTTAAAAATAATTGACCAGAACTAGCTTCAAAAGATTTATTAAAAAATTCACGACGTTTCGACCATGTGGTTGTGGTCCTTTTCAAGTGAATATACTGAAAGTACATATATATAATTAGATTAAGTTGTTTTTACAAATTAGAACAATTTTTAAGAAGAAAGGCAGCCACTTACAAATAAACGTTGATTGACAATTAATATCCAACCGTGTCACATTTTATATAAGTTGAGTTACAGATTAAAAAGTTAAAACGAAAAAGCAACATATCACAACGAAGGATCGTCAGTTTCTGTTTAAAATTAAGATAAAGATGTTTAGATGACCTTTATTATTTTGTCATATATACTATTCAAACATTCTGTGTCCCTTTGTGAGTTGATCGTGTTGCCAAATTTTTTAATAAAGAACATCTCTGCTAACTCTCTCTTTCTTACATGTTTCTCGCTATGTAAAATATTATAAGTTTTCCAATCAAAATCATGCGCAAATTCCGATCTATGCTTACTTATGACAGAGTGAGAAGACGGATGCAATTTGATATTGTTACAATGTTCTTTAACGCGTGTGCTGAGGTGTCGTTTAGTCTGGCCTATATATGAGGCAGTGCAATCATTGCATTTTATTTGGTAAACCACGTTCGTATGTCGGTCTTTAGTTAATGAGTCTTTGCCACGCTTTATTATAGTATTAAGTTTTTTAGGTAGACTATATGTTATGTAACTGGATATGTTATATAACATATCGAGTTACATCCACAACATAATACATTGCTCTATTAAAAAACCCAAATTCACACATTAGAGATAGTTGGTCTTTCGTTAAAATTATTATTAAGGACAGAATTATAGACGAAAGTGAGTTGATGATTTCTTTAGATGTCACCTCTCTTTTTACCAACATCCCTAAAGACTTAGTTTTGAATGCTATTACAAAAAGATGGGACGACATATCAGTGAATACTAAATTAAATTTGGCACAGTTTTTATACGCGATTGAAACCATTCTAGAATCAACAAGTTTTTGTTTTGATGGACTATATTATGAGCAAATCTTCGGCAGTCCGATGGGTTCCCCTTTATCCCCAATCTTAGCTGACTTAGTGATGGGTGATCTAGAAACAACTTATTTATTACCGAGATATTAAAGGATAAAGATATATTTCTAATAGTGTGATGTGGCTATTAGAGGTTTTTATGACAACTGGTCGACAAAGATTTCAACGAACTGCAAACTTTGAAGAAGAATTACTTGAATGAATTACTTGAAAAATTACTTTGAATTTTTTCCCTTATTATTTTAACCCTTTAATATCTTGATAATAAATAAGTTTGAGACCTATGTTTATATGAACTATTTTGTTTATTTTGGCCGAGAACGCGTCCCTAGTATAGTGCCGTGCAATTTTGAAACACCCTGTATAAATATATTGAAAATATATAATTGGAAAAACAGCGCTAAGTTTTTTGCAAATGTAATTTTTTTACCTTTATTTTTTTAACTTTAATTTTTAGCTTTTATCCTTTTAACTATAAATTTTTGCATAAAATATGTTTCCTTTAATTTTTTAACTGTTATTTTTTTAACTTTAAATTTTTTTGCATTAAACTTTAATTTTTAAATTTTTTACATTTTTTGTCGTATTATCTTTTCTTGAATATACGTTTGAGTATATTTGGATTAAATAAATATGAATAATTATTTAGAGATATAAATAAAGTTTATTATATATATATATATTTGCACCCCCTACTATACTATATATATATTTTATTGCATATATATTTACACCCCCTACTATACTATACATATATGTATATTTTATTGCATTTCATTTGCTTCTGCAAATAGAATAGAATGCAATATTAGATAGATAAACAATGCAAAATTTCGCAGTTTTAATTTTGTCTGCATCTTACATTAAATAGATTTACTCTAATTATAGAAAATAATTCATTTGAATATTATAAATTATATTTTTCTAAATTTCCTTAGCGTGATTTTTTGATTTCACTTATTTTTGATGCTAATATTTTAAGATTTTTCCCGTTTATTAATAAAGATAAAATATAATTTATAAATATAATTTTTGAAAAAAAATATTTTTAATGGCGATTAATTTTTGTTAAGGTAAAAAATATATAATTTATATACTTTTTGAAAAGATAATATCTTTGATGGCGATTAATTTTTGTGAAGAACTATTTTGGCTGAAGAAAGATATACTTAGCGCTTTTTTTTTACATCTGTGATGTCTTTTTTAGACGGATTTCACAAATTTTTGCAAAGTATAGTAAGACATTAAAAAATATATTCGTGCGTGCGTGCGTGTGTGCGTACGTGCGTGCAACTATCACCATGTCTTTCAATAATTGCGATAACATTTTTGTTCTAATTGTTTGTCTTTGTTTTTTGGTATGTTTTGCATATTTGTCAATATTCATATTATATCTTATTAAGAATATAATCTCTCTCTCGCTTTCTCTCTCTCCCTCTCTCTTCCTCCCTCCCGCTCTCTCTCCCACTCACTCACTCTCTCTCTCTCTCTCACACACACACTGTCTCTCTCTCTCTCCCCCTCTCTGTACGCACGCACACATTCACGCACAGGTACGTACGCACGCACATATGCACACACAGCAAAATGCAAATGCAAATGCGCGCGCACGCATAAGAGCGCGCGCATGTATGAGTGCGCGCGCACGTACGTGTGCATGCATGCGTATGTACGTTTGCGTTCATGTGTGCGTGCCTACGTATGTGTGTGAGCGTAAGTACGTGTGCGTGCATGTGTGCGTGCGTACAGAGAGAGAGAGAGAGAGAGAGAGAGGGAGGGAGGGAGAGAGAGAGAGGGAGAGAGAGAGGGAGCGGGAGAGAGAGCGAGAGAGAGAGGGGGGAAGCGGGAGAGAGAGAGAGAGCGTAGGAGAGAGAGAATTGGTGCGGAATAGATGCGGTATGGATGTGGAATGGATGCGGAATGGATGCAGAATAAATGCTGAATTGGTGCAAAATAGATGCGTAATGGATGCGGAATGGATGCGGAATGTATGCGGATTAGGTTTGGAATAGGTGTGAAACGGATGTAGAATGGATGCGGAATGGATGCGGAAAGATGCGGAATGGATGCGAAATTATTGCGTAATGGATGTGGAATAGATGCGGAATAGATGCGGAATGAATGCGGAAAGATGCGGAATGGATGGAAAGTTAATGCGGAGTGGATGCGGAATAGATGCGGAATTAATGCGGAATAGATGCGGAATGGATGCGGAATGAATGCCGAAAGATGCGCAATGATTGCGGAATAGATGCGGAATGTATGCGGATTAGGTACGTAATAGGTGCAGAACGGATGCGGAATGGATGCAGAATGGACGCGGAATGAATGTGGAAAGATGCGGAATAGATGCGGAATTAAAGCGGAATAGATGCGGAATTGGTGCGGAGTAGATGCGGAATGGATGCGGAATGGATGCGGAATGAGTGCGGAAAGATGCGGAATAGATGCGGAATTGATGCGGAATAGATGCGCAATGAATGCGGAATAGATGCGGAATAGATGCGGAATTGGTTCGGAATAGATGCGGAATGTATGCGGATTAGGTGCGGAATAGGTGCAGAACGGATGCGGAATGAATGCGGAGAAATGCGGAATAGATGCGGAATATATGCGGAATAGATGCGGATTAGATACGGAGTGGATGCGGAATAGATGCGGAGTGGATGCGGAATTGGTTTGGAATAGATGCGGAATGTATGCAGATTAGGTGCCGATAGGTGCGGAATAGGTGCGGGATGGATGCGGAGAGATGTAGAATATATGCGGAATAGGTGCGGAAAAGATGCGGAATGTTGCGGAATAGATGCGAAATGGTTGCGGAAAAGTTGCGGCATTGATGCGGAATAGATGCGGAATGGATGCGGAATGGATGCGGAATAGATACGGAATAGGTATGGAATAGATGCGGATTATGTGTACTAAGAAAGAGAGAGAGAGAAAGAGAGAGAGAGAATAAGAGAGAGAGAAAGCGGAAGAGAGAGAGAAAGCGGGAGAGAGAAAGAAAGCGGGAAAGAAAGAAGGCGGGAGGGAGAGAAAGCGGGAGAAAGAAAGAAAGCGGGAGAGAGAAAGAGAAAGCGAGAGGGAGAGAGAGAGAGGAAGCGGAAGAGAGAGAGAAAAAGCGGGAGGGAGAGAGAGAAAAAGCGGGAGGGAGAGAGAGAAAGCGGGAGGGAGAAGAGAAAAAGCGGGAGAGAAGAATAGCGGGATGGAGAGAGAAAGAAAGTGAGAGGAGAGAAAGCGGGAGAAAAAAAGAGAGAGAAAGCGGTAGAAAAGAAGAGAAAGCGGAAGAGAGAGAGAGAAAAAGCGGGAAGGAAAAAGAGAAAAAGCGGGAGAGAGAAAAATTGCAGGAGGGAGAGAGAACAAAGTGAGAGAAGGAGAGAAAGCAAGAGAAAGAAAAAGAGAGAAAACGGTAGAAAAGAAGAGAAAGCGGGAGAGAGTGAGAAAAAGCGGGAGGGAGCGAAAGAGAAAACGAGAGAGAGAGAGAGAGAGAGAGAGAAAGCGGGAGGGAGAGAGAAAGAAAGCGGAAGAGGGAGAGAAAAAGCGGGAGGGAGAGAGAGAAAAAGCGGAAGAGAGAAAAAAGCGGGAGGGAAAGAGAGAAGGTGGGAGAAAAAGAGAAGCAAAAGAAAGAAAGAGAGAGAAAGCGGTAGAGAAGAAGAGAAAGAGGGAGAGATTAAGAGAAAGCGGAGAGAGAGAAAAAGCGGGAATGAGAAAAAAACGGGAGGAAGACAGAGCGGAAGGAAGAGAGAGAAAAGCGGGAGAGAAAGAGGAAGCGGAACGTGCGCACGCACACAACTTAGAAAAAAATTATGGGTCTTGCGACAGTGGCGCCATCTAGCGGTGTATTAGTGAACCTGGAAAAAGATGGCGGCTTGCGACAGTGGCGCCATCTAGCGGTGTATCTGTGAACCTGGACAAGTCCGACGACGTATCTGAATGACACATTTTCGGCAGAAAAATGCATGATGATATTAAGATCTTTACATCCAATGTATCTACCAGTGTCATTATGGTATCATTACATTCGGAAAAATCTATGTTTTCGATTGATGTGTTCATTTTCTCGAAAAGATGATCCGATGTACAAGATATATCAATTCATTATTAATTATTTTCGTGAAAACGTCCTCGTTCCGGTAAATGATACGCAGTAGCGTCTGTTAGTAAAATATTGAAAAGAAACGAAAGATATACTTAGCGAGACGCTACCGCGTCTCTTGATTATGTGTTTAGTTTGCTAAATAATCGCGTAAGTATTATCATGTGTTTAATATACATATATATTTATATATTTATATAATAATTATGTTATTTCGGTTGGTAGAGGATGTTACATACGATTTATATCTGCATCGGCGGTATGTGAGGTGGTGCCGCCGTTGTGAGAGGGAGAGGCTGGACGCTCTGTGGGGTGACACCCCGGGTTGTTGGGAATATTGTTGTAACGGTCCGCTTTCGCGAGTTCTGCGCGGATTCGCTCGGTCGGGATCAGGACTCGTGAAAGGGTTTAGCAAGACAGCACACGTGATGTAAAGTAAAAGAAAAGGTTTATTCAAAATAAATTGTAGAGTGCATGTACATGTATGAATCGCGAATATTTACAGCGTGTATGTGTATTTATGATAGGTGTTCGTGAGTAGCGTTATACGCTTGTGTTTGGTCGCATGTGTGGTATGCATAGAATTTGCGCTCGGTGAATACGCGTACGAATGATGCGTATTTACAAATGTATGAATCTATGTATGTAAGATGCGTGTGTATAGATTCGCCATGTGCGCGTGTATAAAATGCGTAGGCAGTGTGTGCGGATAGATTCGGTGTGTATGCGTGTATAAATGCGTAACCGGTGCGTGTACAATGATTCGGTGCATGCGTGGTATGTATGTTCAGTGTGTACGCGTGTATAAATGTGTAGGCGGTGCGCGTATATTAATTCGGTGTGTCTGTGTGTATAAATGTGTAGTTGGTGCGTGTATATAGGTTTAAAGTCCCGGCGTGTTTATGGTCGCGTCAGCTGTTCGGGCGCGCGAGAGCGCGTGAAAGCGCGGGGCGCGTGAGAGCGCGGGGCGCGAACGTATTGTTCGGCGTGAACGCGGTTTGATTTTGTCGCGGATTTTATTCGTGCTTTAAAGGTAGGATGCACTAGGATGCAACGCTTGACGAGATCGCTCGTCGGCGGCAGAGATCTCTCTACCCTCTGAGGTTTTTAAGATCGTTGCAGGCGTGGGTCGGATTCTATCGAAAGTGTCGAGATCGCTCGACAAAGACTGAGTTCGCTCAACCTCCGTACTTTCGGTTTCGGTGTGGCAGGAAACTCTTTGACAAGATGTGCCACGATCACTCGGCAAAGACTGAGTTCGCTCAACCTCTTTTCTCTTGTAGAGAGCGTGTTCGGGATGCCAGGTGCTGTACAAGTACTAGCGAGATCTTGAACAGGAGTGCTTTCTCGGTGCCGGATCGCTCTTTTTATACTGAAAAATTACCCGTTCGGGTAATTTCGGCGATATTCGTTGGGCCCGATTGTTCCGCTTAATACGGATAATTATCACTGAATTATTTCGGCGGCGTTCAGGTGGTGCGGCAGGGATCGTCGCTCGGCGCTTTCCGTCGGGACTCGGAGCGGTTCGGAAGCGCCGAGACAACGGCCCTGGATTTAGACACCGGCGGCTGTATGACGGCCCGATTCGGCCGCGATATCTAATTATTAAAAAAGGACGCATAACGCCACTGCATTTTTCCGGCTGGTGTTCGCCAGGCGGCAGCCTTCCGGCGGATCGACGGCCGGGTACAACGATCGCTCAGGGGGAATCGTTACATCGTGAAAAATATCCGTGGACTTTTATTGATGTTTTTCATCTTAAAAAACTGTTCGGTCTCTATAATGAGGTGGAAAATTGGAATTGTAAGTATTCTTTTAAGATATTAAATTATTTATTAATAAATTTATTTAAATTTTATTCAATATCAATGAAAATTTTTTCTGTTACAGAGGCGGCACCTCCCTATCTCATCTGCGGAGTATATATTATTCTTATTTATTATTTTTATCTATATTTTTATATATTATATATTTTTTTATATTTTATACTTTTAGATATTATATTTTTATTATATTTTAATACATACACACACACAGATATTTGTATAACACACATTTATTGCATAAATAATTATTATAATATGTAAAAACTGTTTAATTGTATTCATCCTCTTTCTCCTCCTTACCTTAGCTCTCTAAGATAAAAAAAAACATGAAAAAAATAATAAATAAAAAAGACAAAACATTTAAAAGAAGAAAAAACATGAATAAAATAAATAAATAAAACATTAAAAATAAAAAAAACAGTAAAAATAAAAAATTAAAATACTTATACGTCTATTCTCCTTTTCCCATCACGCGCTATCACTCTCGCGTTATCGCTCTCGCGCTAAAAACGCTTTCTCTCGCGCTACCTCTCTCACGCGTTATCTCTCACGCGTTATCTCTCCTTCTTCCTCTCAAGCGTGCAAAGGTCTCTCTCTCTCTTGCAAACGCGCTACTTCTCTCACGTGTTATCTCTCCGTCTTCCTCTCAGACGTGCGAAGGCCTCTCTCTCTCTCTTTCTCTCTTGCGAACGCGCTACCTCTCTCGCGGTTCCCCTTTCGTCACGGATCCCTCACCAACAATATGCATCACGATCCTACACCTTCCCCCTCCCCGCGGACCCCTCGAATGCATCGCGGTCTTACCCCTTCCCCTTCCCGCGGACCCCTCAGATGCATCGTGGTCTTACACCTTCCCCCTCTCCCCGCGTGACGTCATTCACCGCGTCCACTGATCCCCCCCTAACGTCATTCCCGCGTCTACTGATCCCCTCCCCCGTGACGTCATTCCCCCGCGTCTACTAATACCCCCCGTAACGTCATTCCTCCGCGCCCGCGGATACCCCCCTGCACCTCACACCCCCCCCCAGAGGACCTGAGTTAGAACTCTCCCTATATCACTACTATGTTACTACCTTTGAAGAGACGGCACTTCAAGAACTTGCCTGCTCCATGGTTGATGAGTGACATCCGTCTTATGATGCGTGAGAGGAACCTGGCCAGAAGAATTTGGCGTAGAAGTGGAAACAATCATGACTATGACAGATTCAAGGTCTTGCAAAACAGAACTCAGAGCATGATACATACCGCTAAACGTGCCTATTACTTGAATATCTTCAATGATTCAGACAGGCCCAATGTGGTTTGGAGTAGACTGAGGCATCTAGGATTGATCAAGGCCAGAGACTTTAGCGCGAGTCTATCACTTTCAGTTGATGAGCTGAATGAGTTCTCTGCGGGTGATGCTGTAATACCGGAAGCTGACGATCATCACCAATCCTTCACGGAGATACTTTCAGGAAACTACATAGATACAAGTTTTCACTGGGATTATGTTACACCGCCAACAATTAAGAAAGTGCTTAATAGTGCTAAATCAAATGCGGTGGGCTCTGACGGCATCTCGCTCAGATTTATTAAGCAGGCGATTCACTTCATTTTACCCGTGTTGGAGCACTTGTTTAATTACTCCTTAATGAACGAAGTTTTTCCGGCCATGTGGAGGTCGGCGCTCATCTGCCCTATCCCTAAAATCAAGAACCCCACGATGGTGCAACACTATAGACCGATCTCCATTCTTCCGGTCTTGTCTAAAGCCTTGGAGCGAATAGTCAGCGAGCAAATTCGCTGCTATCTTAAAAACTTTACCCTCTATGATCCATGCCAGTCCACCTATCGTAGTTGTCACTCAACACAAACATGCCTTATACAAATGCTTGACGAGGTGAGATGTGCGGCTGACCAGAGAATGGTTACTGTGTCGGTCTTCTTTGACTTCTCTAAAGCGTTTGACAGAGTGGATCACCTCATACTTATTAGGAAGTTGAAGAATCTGAACTTTTCAGAATCTGTACTGCACTGGTTCTACGCCTATCTTACGTGTTGTCTCAAACGGTTAAGGATAGTGTGGCGGGCACCATGTCGTCTCTGACTCTGGTTAGTGAGGGAATTTTTCAGGGTTCAGTTCTGGGACCACTACTCTTTACGCTTTACTTGTCAGACTTTCGAAATGTGCTTCAGCACTGCAAGTATAATTTTTACGCTGACGACTTGCAGGTCTACCTTCACTGCAAACCTAGAGAGTTGTCGGATGCAATATTGAAGGTCGACGAGGACATCAATGCCGTTATTAACTGGTCTTTTGCAAACGGTCTCATTTTGAATTCCGACAAGACCCAAGCAATAATTTTTGGCACTTCCAGATATGTCAACGCCATTGACTTGTATACTCTTCCTAAGATCATGGTTGACATGACTGCTATACAGTACTCGACGTCCATCAGATATCTGGGTGTAATTATCATTAACAACCTATCCTAGGAAAATCAAGTGACCAACATGACGAGCAAAATACAGTCCATTCTTTATCGGCTAAAGTTTAGTAAACATATTCTCCCTGCTGTTCTTAGAACCAGGCTTGTCATCACTTTGATCCATCTGCATGTCGATTACTGCAGCGCGGCCTTTACTGATATGACGGCCGAATAAAACCAGAAATTATATAGAGCTATTAATACGTCCATCAGATTTATATTCAATGTCAGGGCTGACGCACATATCACCCCTTACTATAAAACACTCCGTATGCTCAAAATTGACTCCAGACGTACTTACTTCGTGGGGAACCAACTCTACAATATACTACGGACAAAACAGCCCAGTCTCCTGCATGATAATTTCAACCTCAGAGAACAAACAACGGACAGAGCTACAAGAATTTCGAGGAGCACACTTGCTTTACCACAATGTCGTACTGAGCTGTTCAAACAATCTTTTAGATTAGTCTCGGCTAGACTCTGGAACGGTCTTCATTTAACTATTTGTGACGCACAGACTGTGACCGACTTTAAACAAAAGTTCTATGCGCATTTATTGCAAATATCTGCATAATACATTAATGGCTAGTTTCTCTCTCTGACACTTTTTCTGTATATTGCAATTACTATATATCTACTATATATACAATTACATTACTGTATACATTTACAAAGCTAATCAAGTTTACGTACAAACTATTTTGTTAAATACTTAAGTATTTTTGTATGTTGTTCTTTGCGCTTGAGAGGACTTGTCCCAGAGCGCTCAATAAATTAAGCTCTCTTTCCCCCTCTCCCCCTCTCTCCCCTCCCCTCCCCTCCTCTCCCCCTCCCCACCCCCTTCCCCTCCCTCCCTTCCCCCCTCCCCCTTTCGCCCCCCTCTCTCACCCTCTCACTCTTTCCCTCTCCCCCTCTACCCTCTCCCCTCTCACCCTCTCTCTTTCCCCCTCTCTCCCCCTCTTCCTCCCTCCCTCCCTCCCTCCCACTCCCTACTCTCTCTTTCTCTCCCCCTCTCTTTCCTCTCTTTCCCTTCCTCTTCCCCTCTCTCTTCTCGGTGAGTACCTTACAGACGTGTTTCCTGTGCTCTTCCTCTGCGGACAAATTTCTGCCGTATCTTGCCCCTCGGGGTGTTTCTTTTTTTAGACAAATATAATCAAGGGCTTCCTAGCTTGATTCTTGCAAGGAGCATTGGTCGGCAACTGACCATTTGGCTGTCCACTGAACGTCTTTCTGTTTCGGGGACTGCGTGCCTGTCACTTTTCGGGCCTATTGTGTACATCGCTGCCCGACCTCTAACCGTAAGCCTCTACTGTTTTTGTTATGGATGAGTCAAACAAAGAGAAAGAGAGCGGCGCGGGCGTGAGTGGGCGATGCGACGGCGGCGTAGGCAGGCGGGGGCTCACGAGGACGTCTTCAGGAGCGGCAATTATGAATGTATCAGGTGGGTCAGAGAGAGGTACTTTGGATATTGTAAATCTTTCAAAAGTGAATGCGTTGAGGGCGACAGTCATGAGACACAGTGAGGCCGCGTATAGGGTGCTTCTCTCCAGTAAGGAGAAGTTGGATAAAAGAGGAGAAATTGAGGCTGCTTTCAGGGTGTGTAGAGACGCATTTTTGGAGGTATCTGCGGTTCTCTTGGATGTGTTGGAAGCTAGGTCAAATACGTATGTCTTGGTAGACGATGTTAGATGCGCGGTTTTTGAGGCGTTGGGGGAGCGCGAGCGGTGCGGATTGGCTGGAGAGATAGATAGGGGTGAAACATCCACGGCGTCTGCTGCTGTGCGGTCAGGATCGTATGCATCGGCGGTGGGCTCTACTTCAGGGGCGGAGGTTCGTGTTGCCAGCGGTCCTGCGATACAGATTCCCAGAACCTCAAGCTTTGTTATACTGCCTGATGAAAAACGGATGGATAAATATGCCTCATCACAGGTCACTAGGGAGACGCTGTTCAAGGTCCTTAAGCCGTCGGACTGTGGCCTGCGGATAAACAGGGTCTCACTCACGGGGAACAAAGGAGTAAGAATCGAGGCTTTCTCACCGGACATTAAGCGAATTAAGGCGCACTCGGGTCTGGTCAACGCGGGATTAAAAGTGGAAGAATATCTCAAGGTCAATCCTAGGCTTATAGTGCATGGCATTCCCGCCGAGATGACTGCAGATGAGATTGGGAAAGAGCTGG
The DNA here is from genome assembly GCA_963971435.1 of Lasius platythorax. Taxonomy (NCBI): domain Eukaryota; kingdom Metazoa; phylum Arthropoda; class Insecta; order Hymenoptera; family Formicidae; genus Lasius; species Lasius platythorax. The sequence continues at coordinate 8,674,407 of OZ020540.1, read as the reverse complement.
TAGCGCAAAATTTGGGATCTGACGCTGGTGGAGATCTGAAAGTCGTCTACGTTTACCCTGCCAAAACAAATAGACGCTACACTAGTTGCATTCTGGAAGTCACACCAGCCCTGCGTGGCGCTCTACTCAAGAATGGACGCGTCTTTTTAAGGTATACAGCGTGCTCTCTCGCAGATTATGTGAGAGTCCTGCAATGCTATAGGTGTCTTCACTTCGGTCATTTGGCTGCAAATTGTAAGGCGGAGCCTGCGTGTGGCCACTGCGCGGGTAATCATAAGATGAGGGACTGCATCAAGAAGAATCAGCCACCTGTTTGTCGTAACTGCCTACAAATGCGGATGCATAATCACAGCCACATGGCTACAGACACTAAAAAGTGTGCTGTACTAGGACGTAAAATCAGGGACAGAATGGCGAATGTCAATTCTGGTTAGGCTGACAACCTACACCGACTGAAGATCTGCCATGTAAATTGTCAATCGCTCATGGCACATCTGGATGAGTTTCGATTCTACTTTATGAGAGCGGACTACCATATTATCTGCATATCTGAGACGTGGCTGCGACCGGAGGTTGGGGATGCCATGATTGCGTTGCCCGGATACACCCTCCATAGATGTGATAGGAGGGACAGAGTAGGAGGTGGAGTAGCATTTTATTTGGCGGACAATTTTAGTGCTGCGGTCCTCAGAGATTCTGCGGGCTTACCTGCTCACAGACCTGAATACATTGTTGCAGAGATCTCTTTCAGGGATGCATCCGTTTCTTCTTGCGGTCGTCTATCAACCGCCTAACTCTGGTTACCTCAACGACTTCTTTAAACTGTCCTTGAGCTGCAGGTCAATTACAGGCACTCTGCCATCTTCGGGGATTTCAATGCAGACATGCTGCAACATACATATGACAGCCAGATGATGAACACTTTCATCGATTCATCTAGTCTGCATCTGGTCCCCTTTGGTGCCACGCATCACCTTAAAAATTCAAGCACACTACTGGACTTGTGCATCGTTGACGATGCTGAAAAGGTGACTGAATACGGACAGCATGATGTCGCCTTCTTATCGGCGCATGACCTTATCTACATAAAATATGGAGTGAGAATTGAAAGGAGCTGTGGAAGAACGGTAACCTGCAGAGACTGGATGAAGCTATGCTCTCCTCTGATGTTGAAGAGGTTGATTGGTCGGAGCTGATGGCGGCAGACAGCATGGATGACAAGATCAATATTTTTACCGCCAATCTGATGGGCCTCCTTAACAGGCATGCACCTCTCAAAAGGCGACAGTTTAAGAACTTTCCAGCGCCGTGGTTGACGGATGACATCAGACAGGCCATGCATGAGAGGAATCAGGCAAGGAGACTTTGGCGCAGGAGGAGAACTAACTATAACTATAATAGATTTAAGCAACTGCGAAACAACACACAAAAAATGATACGCGCTGCGAAGAGTAATTACTACCTTCAGCATTTCGATA